>PVIU01011009.1:0-67033 GCA_004026605.1 Ondatra zibethicus
AAGGAAGAAGGGAAGGACTGGGGAGAGCTTGGGGGAGTGGGAGGGTGGAGATGGAGGAAGAGTGGATATTGGAGAAGGGAATAAGATATCTACATGAAAGGAGTCATTTTGGGATTGGCAAGAGACTTGGCTCTAGAGGGGATCCCAGGTGTCCACGGGGATGTCCCCAGATAGGTACTTGGGCAGCAGAGGAGAGGGTGCCTGAATTAGCCTTGTCCCATAGTCACACTGATGAATGTCTTGATCATCACCATAGAAATTTCATCCGATGGATAGAGATAGAGACAGAGAGCCACATTCACATCAGAGCAATGGACTGAGCTCCCGAGGTCCAGTCGAAGAGCAGAAGGTGGAAGAAGATGAGCAAGGAAGTCAGGACTGCAAGGGGGTGGTCCACCAACTGGTGCCTGATCTAATGGGAGCTCACCAAATCCAGCTGGACCAGGACTGAATGAGCATATGATCAATCTGGAATCTCTGAATGTGGCTGCCAATGGGGGCTGACTGAGAAGCCAATGATAATGGCACTGGGACCTATCTCTTCTGTATGTATTGGCTTTTTGGGAACCTAGTCTATATGGATGCACACCTTCCTAGGCCGGGATAGAGTGGGGAGGGCCTTGGGCTTCCCACAGGGCAGGGTACCCTGCCCCCTCTTAAGAAAGCAGAGGGAGGGAGGAGAGGTAGTGGGGGAGCGGGAGGGGACTGGGAGAAGGGGAGGAAGTGTAAATTTTTGAATGAAAAACAAAAGAAAAAAAAGGAAATCTGAGAAATATTTCCCAAGAACTCACCTTGATTCTGTCCTGGAAAGAGGTGGTACCTGATATTGTTATGATGGTGATGGCTCCCACTGACCTGTCATGTGTGGCAAGAATTAACAGACATGGAATGTCCAAATACACCCTACTCAGCAGCCTTTTGACCCTCCCTCTGTTTGCATATCTTGATTTGCCAACCTCTGTCTACCTGCTTTTTTTTTCTAGACCCATTTTCTCTGCATGTCTACCGAATCCTATAACTTCTGAGAAACAGCCTCATGAAAACAGTAACAAACCAAATTCAACAATAGATTAAAAAGCGAAATTTACCCTGAGATGCAAGGATTGTTTAACCTATCAATATGTAAGTGTGATATACCAAAAAAGTAAAATAGTAACAACTATCTGCTCTAAATACATGCTGAGAAAACATTTGGCAAAATAAAGCATTTGTTCATGATAAAAGAGAAAACTCAGTACATATAATATATAAGAAGTGATTTCAGCACAATGAATGCTATATGTGACAAACTCACAGGTAACATCAGACTCAATAAAAAATAATTGAACAAATTTCCTACAGGAAAAGCAAATATATATGCTTGTTAGTTTTTGTCAGCTTGGCACATGCTAGAGTCATCTGGGTAGATGGAACCTCAGTTGAGAACTTGCCTTCATCAGATTGGTGTATAGGCAAGTCTGTGTGACATTTTCTTAATTAATTATTGATATGGGATGGGAGGACCAAGCCCACTGTGGGCATCCAGAGAAGATGATCCTGGAAGTAAAAGAAAGGTGGCCAAAGGTGATTCTGGGAAGACTCCAATGAGCAGCTTCCTCCATGGAACCTCCTTCTGCTTCTGTTTGAGTTACTGTCCTGTCTTCCCTCAATGGACTATGATGTAGATTCTAAATAATTAAAAAATGGGGTACTGAACTGAACAGAGAATTCTCAACAGAAGAATTTCAAATGGCCAAAAGATACTTAAGGACATGTTCAACTTCCTTAGCTATCAGGTAAATGCAAATCAAAACAACTCTGAGATACCATCTTACACCTGTCAGAATGGCTAAAATAAAAAACACCAATCATAGCTTATGCTGGAGAGGATGTGGAGTAAGGGGAACACTCATCCATTGCTGGTGGGAATGCAAACTTGTACAACCACTTTGGAAATCAGTGTGGTGGTTTCTCAGAAATTTGGGAGTCAACCTATCTCAGGATCCAGCAATACCACTCTTGGGAATATACCCAAGAGATGCCCAATCATACTACAAAAGCATTTGTTCAACTATGTTCATAGCAGCATTATTTATAATAGCCAGAATGTGGAAACAACCTAGATACTCCTCAATGGAAGAATGGATAAAAAAAGTGTGGTATATCAACACATTAGAGTTCTACTCAGTGGTAAAAAAAAACAATGGCATCTTGAATTTTGCATGCAAATGGACGGAAGTAGAAAACACTATCCTGAGTGAGATAACCCAGACCCAAAAATATGAAAATGGCATGTACTCACTCATTAGTGGATTCTAGCCATAAAGTGTCAAGATTTTAAACAAGGCTTTCCCCTTGACTTTCCCCCTTCATACCTCAGATTGCTTATGGGTTTTTGTTTGTTTGTTTGTTTTGTGGGTGCAAATAGTGGATAAAATTATTTTTCTGGATTCTTGAGATTTCCCTGAGAATCTATGCTGCACTGTCACTGTCACTGGCACCTTTAACAGAGTTCCTGCTTAACAGGGCATTAAGAAGCATTCCCTATACCTGCTTCCTCTCTGGTCCATGAAAGCAATCATGTTGTGTTGTATTCCTTTACACTGTGTAAAATTGTGTCACTCTGGTTTTACATAAAGCTGAATAGCCAGTAGCTAGGCAGGATTGCCAGACAGAGAGGATGCTGGGAAGAAGGCAGAGATGCAAGGAGATACAGAGCAAGCAGGATGGGCACTATGGAGATGAGATAATAAAGCCACGAGGCAGAAAGTAAATTAATAGAAATGGGTTAATTTAAGCTATAAGAGCTTACTAGAAACAAGCATAAGCTGTTGCCTGAACTTTCGTAATTTATAATAAGTCTCTGTGTCATTATTGGGGAGCCCACAGTCCTGATCTATAGTGCAATTTCTAATTTGTCTTAATAATAAAAACTTGGAGTCAGAGGGGTAAAAGCTGAAAGATCAGGGAAGCAGGGTAGACAGCCATTAGTTCTTACCTCTACAAAATTCTCAGCCTGAATGGGGTATCCTGTCTCTACAAATCCTCAGACTTAATGCCTTGAGCTCCTGTTACCTCTCACCTTATTTTCCTCTCTCCTCCCAGCCATATCCCTTCCTGTCTCCATTTCCCTAGTGTTGGGATTAAAGGCATGTGACTGCCAAACACTGGGATTAAAGGAGTGAGCCTCCATCACCTGGTTCTGTTTCTCTTTGAGACTGAATCAACCTAGTATAGCCCAATGTGGCCTTAAACTCATGGAGATCCATTTGTCTCTGCCTCCTGAGTGTTGGGATTAAAGGTGTGTGTCACACCTTCCTGGCCTCTATGGCTACCTAGTAGCTTGGTCCACACTCTGATCCACAGGCAAGTTTTATTTGTTATAGCACAAATAAAATATCACCACATTTCCCCTTTTTTGTCTAAAATAAAAAAGGTTATAACTATTATATGAAAAATATATACAGTGAGTAATAATATATACAAGTAATAAATACATCAATAATGTCTAGTCCATAAACATTTGACAAAGTCAGATAAAATACTCCATTATCTATCCTGTCTGTGAGTTCAAAGTATTGCACTTAATTCATTTTCTATTCTTGCATTATCAACCCAAAATTATCTTTTTATGTCTCCCAACATTATACACTTTACATTTCTTTGGTGAATTTCTTTTTTGAGTCTGGTAAACAAGGAAAACTGTAACTATAATTATCTAGTCTTAAACTCACTCAGAGACCCAGGAAGGGAAAATATTAACTGAGTAAGCAGGAAGTTCAAGCAAGCAACTTCCAAAACTGTGAAAAATGACAGAAAGAGCTGCCTGCCTGGACAGTCACCCCAGGTTCCTCTGTAACATTGGGCATCCATCTTCAGCCTACAGGCCTAGAATATTTGACAGACTTTTCTATGAAGCAGGATTTTTGAAGGACCATAATGCTTTGTCTTGGAAGGGTTTGAGAGTTACTTTCTTTGTGCCCTGCTTGTCCAATTTGGACAAGTGTACTGCCAGCAGTCAAGGCAAGAGCACTTTCTCACCCAGTGGCTTACTTTTGTCATAAGGAAAGTAAACTCCATATGGAATTTCCTGGATGCCCATCATCTTCTCTGAAGTAGATTATTGCTATCAGGAACAGATATGTCTCATTATCATAAAAAGAATCATATGTTATTAAAACATCTAAAATGCCATATTTTGTAGATCCCTGAAGTGTTTAAAGATGACCTGCCTATCTAAACTATCTATTTTTGCTTGACCTTGAAAACATACCTAATGTGACTACAAGCTCGACTGTAATAGAAGACTAGTTACTTCCCTACATTTCTTTATAATCCTCAATAGTTAGTATTATAACTTTCAAGGATTTGAAATTTGCATTACATTGTTAACTGATTTGTTTAGGTACAATCCCTTAAACAAGAATAGAAATGTATGTGTAGTATGTCCTAACAAAAATAATTTTAAATTTGTATCAATATACAAAAATTGTATATGACATACAAAAGCCCAATTCAATGTAAAATATTTAAAACTAGTAGTTGCTTTTTAAAGTAGATTCAACAATATACCATTACATCCTCCTTTTTTTAGGGTAGGTTCAATAATCTACCCTTTTATCCTATCATATCTGTATCCCCCTTTTTTTTCAAAACAAGAACCCTGAGTCTAATTTCCTTTGTTTTGTATTTTTCCTGTTACCAATAACAACTTGTAAACAATCAGTCTAAATAATGACAAAATATCCATAACCCACTGAATGACCAAAAACTGCCCACCCAACTCTTGGCAATGTGGGTGTTGAGTTCTTAAATTTACTTACTGCTGTCTGGGGGTGACAGCATCTTTTGGGTTAATTATCACATCCTGGGGTAAGTAGTTGTATCATTCATTGTCCAGTCTCTGCATGATGGGAAAGTGCAGGGCTTGTCTCAAGTCCTGGCTGGAGTAGTCTGTGAGGCTGGATCAGCTCAATTAGCTACCTCTTCAGGTGGTGTTTGTCAGCTTAGTGATGTTATCATAGTCTTGATGCTATCATCATTGTGGGATCTCATCATCTTTTTCAAGATCTCAGAGATTGTAGTAGGTCAGGTTATTCCTTTTCTTGGTAACTTTTTTTCAGGGAGTTCTTGCATCTTCTTTATATGCTTATTTTTCCAAAGGTCTTTTAATCCCTCAAGATAGCTGCATTTATTTTCCTGAAAAGCCAAAACAAAACCTTTCACAACCCTAACTTTGTGGAGGTTCCCTATTGTCAAGTTATATATGATCAAATGAAAGACATTTGTTAGTTTTATGAGCTAGTTTTGATTGAGTGATCAAGTTGTTTGATGAACTATCTCCTCTTCTAATCCAGAGTTCTCTTTTGTTCAAGTCTAACCTTTATCAATTTTGTGTTATGGCTTCTTCTGGAATTTTTTGTTTTATTTTCTAAAACTATTTTAACATCTAGACAAGTATGTTTTTATAATATGTATTAGATTATTTAATTGTTTTGGGAAGGAGTTTCCTTCAAGGTGATGGGAAACATCTGAACTGAGTATGACCTAGGGCCTGAGAGAGGCCCCTTAAAGTGTTTCCCAAGGGTAAAAGATTACCTTGCCTGTCCTTTGTTGGTCTGCATTCATTAGTCCAATGCCTGCCCTTGTTATGCCTTTTGCATAATCCAGATGGGAGGGGCATTCTCTTTGGATTATGCTTAGAAAAAAAAACATTGTTTCTAGGTACACCCTGTTTACAAGACCTTTTTAGGTGACCTTGTTTACCTCAAATAACATTTGTCATTTCGATTCTTCTTCAAACCACCTGAAATCACCTCTCCTATCCAGCATCATCATGGCTATGAGATTCAGTAATGACTGTATCTCAGACTCATTCCTCCGAGGGAATGGATGCATTTAATGGCCTACTTACCCTTTTGAATTAGGCACTAGCATTTTCAAAAGCCAGAGATTCTACTATTAATTTTCTAGCTTCTGAATTTGGTATCATTCTATTTACTGCTGAAGTCAATTTTTGTAGTAACTCCATAAATGTTTCCTTTGGACCTGTATAACTTTAGTAAATGGCTCAATTTTCTTTCCTACTTCTCCAATTTTGTCTCAAGAACTCAAAACTTCCATATGTCATAAAGCTAAGGTGTGGTCTTCATAAGGAGATTGCCTTTGTGCAATAGCATAATCTCCCTCTCCAAGAAGTTGGTCTTGGGAGATTCCTATACCTCTAGCCCTACTTCATTGTGCAATGATCTTAGCCTCATCTTTCCACCAGGTCCTTCATTGTAATTGAGGACCAGGCTCCAAGACTGCTGTAACCATATCTCTCAAGTCTTGAGAGATAGTTTTATTACAAGTTGATCATGAGTTTAACATATGCTCCAAGAAAGGCGAAGGCATGCAATATGACACTATCACTTCCTTGAATCTCCTTAAATCTAACATTTCCACAGGATTCCAGTGAATGTTTAAACAGCCTTGGGGGTATATATCTTTTGGAAATTTCTGTAAGGTTACTGTATAAATTATAGTTGGTTATTTAAAAGCCTTAGGTTGTTTCTCTCTAAATTTATAATGCAAGGCTGAAATTGGTTCTCCTTTAAATTCCTCTGTCTGGATCTAAATATCTCTATGATCTGTTTAATAAGTTTTTCTAAGGCCTGTATTTTGTCACTCATATCAATCAACTTTTGAAAGGATAAACCAAGAATTATCAAACCAACAATAAAGATTATCAAAATAATATTAACATTATGTCAATCCTGGTGAAGTTGATTATCCCTTCGTTTAATTGTTTGAAATTTCAACCATGGATTATATAATTATACAGAAACCTAATTCTCTCCATTATAACAGTGTTTCCTATTTTTTAATGTGGGAAAAAGTCTCACTTTTAACTAATCCCTACCTTTAAGAGTTCCCAATTGTCCCACCAAATCTGCTGACAATGGCAATGAAGGTGATGTTGAAGTGTGAGGCTGACTGCTACTGTATAGAACAATAGAAGCTTGAGCAGGTTTCAAGGCAGATACCTAGTTTGGCAGCATCCTGAAAAGAGGGTTCAGGGAAAGCCCAGAACCCAGGGAGTAAAGAAAGGAAAACCTAGCCAATAGAATGGTATCTCTGGCCATGTGAAGCTCCAGTCTATGCTGATGGCTACAAACCAAAGGAAAGCAACTTTTTCATGAATTCATGCCCTAAAGTTGGATGCCAGTTGTAGCATAATTCCCAGTTGGTTTTAATAATAAAAACCTGGAGTCAGATATAGGGGTAAAAGCTGAAAGATCAGCGGAGCAGAGCAGCCAGCCATTAGTTCTTTCTTCTATGAAATCCTCAGGCTGAATGGGGTATCCTGTTTCTACAAGTCCTCAGACTGAATGCCTTGATCTCCTGTCTCCTCTAACCTTATTTTCCTCTCTCCTTCCAGCTATTTCTCTTCCTATCATCACCTCCCTACTGTTGGGATTAAAAGCACGTGACTCCCAAGTACTGGGATTAAAGGAATGAGCCACCACCACCTGGCTCTGTTTCTCTTTGAGACTGAATTAATCTAGTGTAACCCAGGGTTGCCCTTGAACTCACAGAAATCCATCTGCTTCTGCCTGCCCAAGTGCTGCGATTAAAGGTGTGTGCCACCAGTGCCTGCCTCTATGGCTGGTTATTAGCTCACTCTACACTCTGATTCTCAGGCAAGGTTTATTTGTTATGGCGCAAACAAAATGGTCACCACCACACCAATGAAAAAGCCTGACTGCACAATCCCATTGCACAAGCCAAAAACATGCTTGGTTCCTACAGTGTTGTACTGACATATTTCCCTTCATCTGGGATTGTTCTTAGTATTCTCCTAATCATCTTCTAACTGGAAATACCAAAGTTGTGAGTAACGTATTAGGAGATAAAGTGGATGTCCTGCCTGCCTCCCTCAACATCAGGAAGCCAATAGTGTTCTCTGAGACACAGTCTCTGAGGCAGCCCCCTCTGTATGGTTAAAAACAAGCCTGAAAGTGCCTTTTGCATCTTGATTGGCAAAGAACACGAATAAAAGTGGAAGAGGGGTTACTACTATTGAAGCTTAGAAAGCATGAATGACTGTTCACTGTGGTCTTTGCTCTGCTTCGTGAGCTTTAGTGTTTTGTATTTAAAAGTTTTCAGATAGTTTCCCCTACCATGAAGAAAGAAAAATGTTAACTTCACTTCTTAAAGTATGAGATAATATTTAAGTCCCCAATACATGTAAAAATCTTGGTTCATAATTTTCTCCTAAATTGTAACTTAAATTTGGTTAATTTTTATTGCCTTGTCTAATGGGGGAATCAGGAAAAAAAATTTTTTAAGAAGTTTTGTGCTCTAAACTATATATGGAAAGAATAAAAAGGAAGTAAAACAATTTAACCAGATTCCTTTCAGACATTTTGTTGCACAAAATGAGCACTTCCCACAGCCAGTCTGCTTATTCCACAGGCTGTTGCCGTCTAAAATCTCCTCTAAGAAGACAAATGTCACAGAGCATACAACAACCAAAAGGAAACAAAACATTCCAATTATGACAATTTTAATGGCCACATGTCAGCTACTAAAATATGTCAAAAGTTTTTTAGCTTATCCCCATTTGTAGTCATCCAGCCACCATTTCTCCATTCAGATAGGACCATAGTTTTATTTCATAGTTAGATTTTGTCCTCTGAAAAAAGAATCTGTTCCTCACTCAAGGGCACTACCCTGCCATCAGGAGGCTCCCACATTCCCCTTATTCCATTGTCAAGCTTTGTTCTGTCCTCTTTACAACACTGTGAAGTCTCCATAGTTCTTCTATGACTTCTTTATGTTTTGAACAAAGTTGTAGACTACTTATGCAAGCATGAAACTAATCGCCTTTTGCTTACAAAGGCCTCGGCTAACACAAGTATTAGTATAAAAATGAGAATTGGTAATGTGTTTGAAATTATAATGTTGAGATGAAGGAAATAAGATACAATGTCTTATTTGTGTGTTTGTGGGTGTATGTGCCTAAGATTCTTTGATAGAAACTAGACATCCCCATGACCAAACAACCAATTAAGGATTCACTTATCATATAAGACAATGTCTTCCTAAGAGCAATATTCAAGAAGACAAAGTTGCCAGCACCATAAAATATTTAAAGACTGTAAAGGCTTACAGTGCCCTACATAAGGGTGGCCAATTTCCTTAACATGACAAAATAATGACAAACTAAAGGATCCAAATTACCACTTTAAAGAATGAACTAATGCTCACAAAGAGGCAGGAGTTAAAATAATTCTGTAATTTAGCAATGCACAACCTAGTTTTTTGTTTTTTGTTTGTAGCCATAAGACAATGATCACAAAGAAATGAAGTTTGGTTACTTAAAAAGGAAATAAAAAAGGAATGAATGAGTCACTACACCCTGCCTTGCAAGCACTCTCTGATGACTGCCACTGCCTAAGGAAGAAGTTCTTTTCATTTTTTATAAGTTGCCCTTCTTTCTTGGCTTAAAATAAGTGGTTATTTCCGTGCCTGTGGAAGCTCTCTTTTAAGAGTTAGTTAATAGTTTCTCTCGTGCTTTAGTCTCTTGTTATTACACCACTAACTAGAACCAGACTCCAGAATGCCCTAGAGTGCCCTGTGTAAGAGCTAGCTCATGCAAAGTCTAATAAACCAAGAGAATGACAAGAATTTGCTGATCTGCTGTTGCAATGTTATTTTGGACTTTGGGTGTACACGATCAAGGAAGGCAAAGAGAAATTTAGATTTGCCCAAAAGAGTCTGTGTGTTTAACAAAAATATATTCATAATGTGTTATTTGAAACAGTATGTTGTTAATGCCATCAATACATTTAATGAACCTTGATTCAACACTAGCAGTTTCCAAAGCAATTTGAAATGTCTGTAATCTTGTGGTATAGAAGACAAAATGTAAAGATATTAAGAATTAGAAAAAATATTGAGTTTTACTTTTACCATTTATTTTAAACATTCATATGAACCAGAATATTCCACCTAGCCCTGTCAACTCTCCAGTAACCATTCATTTTTAAAGCAGCTACTACATATCAGACATGGTCTTAGATACTGGAGATCAATGGCAATCAAAATTCTTGTTGTTGTGGACTTTCTTTCACTAGAATAATCATCTGGAGCACCTGAGACTCTTGATTTTTAAACCACACTTCTATGTTGTGCAATATTTGTTTACACCGTGTGCAGATGTGTCACTGTGATTGGTTTAAGGAAAAGCAGAGCAGTCACTAGCTAGGCAGGAGAGGTTGGTGGAGCTTCTAGGCAGAGAGAAGAAGTCGGGAGATAAATCAAGGTGCACAGATTTTGCCAAAGAAACATGGAGAGAGGCAGATATACATTACAGATGAAAGGTAACAAGCCAAGTAACAGAATATACATTAATATAAATGGGTTAATTTGTTGTAAGAGCTAGTTATGGATAAACCTAAGCTAAAGACCAAGCTTTCATAGTGAATACTAAGTCTCTATGCCATTACTTGGGGGCTGGAGGGCCAAAGAAAGTCCAAGTACACTTCTAAAACTTCTGAAGATATTCTAGCATCTCCCTCTCGTGTATGCAATCTAAGCTACATTAAATCAAAAGTCAAGTATGCTTTTTCTAATAATTTCTTCACAATCTGTCAAAAATTCTCTCACCTCTACTCCTTCCTCACTGCCTAGATTCACCACTGTGAAAGCATTTTTGTCACCTCTGTTTTACTTCATGTTTATATCTGGTACCTCAATCAACTGTCAAATTCTAGAATGAAAAATCAGTTCGGTATGTAGTTCTCCATGAAGCGAGTTGACCGGATACAGCCTTGAAACTCTTGATCTTGAAAGATGCTTCCATTTCTTAATCTTTCAGTCTTCTCTGATCAAACTTATCTCGCCTGTGACAATCTTCACAGGTGATGTGTCCTGAAAATAAAACAGTCTCGATGTTGAGTATGGAAACTGCAAACAAAACAGAGAAGCATCTTAGGGTTCTGGTTTCTTTTGCTATTTCTGAATTCAGTTCCCACCACTACTGTCATTTTGATTTAATAAAAGAAGTGGCTAATAAAATGCACTGAGTTATCTGTCATTATGAAAAGAAAGTTACTAAAGAACGTAGGTAAGCTCAGTGATATCTAAAATAATTTAAAAATACCTAGCATATCTGAGATATAATGATGCTTTTAACTTTTTTGATCTTACTATTTAGTCTTGGCTGGCCTTGAGCTCATAGAGATCTCTGAGTGCTGAGATTAAAGGCATGCATGGTTATTCTTGGTCCTAAACTTATTTTGAGGACTAATCTAGGAAAGCAAATAAACAGAATAACAATTTTCTCAAGCTGGAAGATTTCAAGTTTTCTTAATTTTAAAAATTTAGAAAACCCTGACTTTTTTGTTGTCAAATGTACATTTAATTTTCTCCCACAGATGGAAGTCTGTTCCACCTTGACCAGAGGTCAGAGAATTTGAGTTTACTTTTACTTTCTCAAAGTTCTTGACAAGACATGTGGCTACAAATGAGAGATCCTGAACTAGGCTGTGGTTAATTAGTACTTTTGGTATAGAGATGGACCCACTCCACCTGGATCAAAGGTCAAGAATTCAAGTCTATCCCTTACATCATGTTAACAAAGTCTGCTTCATGCCCCTCCCCTCTTGGAATGAAGTATATAAGCATGTGGAAAATAAACGAGGCAGATTCAGTATTCACTGACTGTCCCTCCCAATGTTGTTCTGTGTCTCTGTCTCTTATTTCTTTTACATCTGTGTTCCTTTTTCTTAATAATTCTAATCCTCACACTCCTACCCTAGAACATACATGTTTTGTCAAAGCTGGTCTTCAACAGATGGCAGCCCAACATGGCCCCTTCAACAATTTTCCCTTCGCTTATAAGTCTTAAAAATATAATGGCTGTGTTTTTCCAAAAGACATTTTGCAAGAAATTAATCTATCTTTATTTCTCAATATGAAAATGCTTAAGTAAGAAGAAAATCATAGATTGTGAGAGCTATAAAAGTATAAAATATTATATAAGATAATCAGGCTTTATAACTGAGAAAAAATGAGCAACTAAAACTAACAAACTTTCTGCTCTAACAGCTGATGTTTTCAACAAAGACTTCTTGTAGAAAAAAAAAATTTTTGGTGGTATGGAGCTAAGGTAGCCTAGATAAGAAGCACCCTAATACACGTACTATTGTTAAAACTGTCAAGTAATGAAGATAAAATAAATTGATTCACATTGGTCACATACAAACTTTCATTTTATAAAATAACAGCAGGATGGTGTTATTACTCAACAGTCCTGGCATTCATGGAGATGGATGCTTGTTGCTTTATTATTTATTACAGAACTATGCTAAAGGTACCAGCTAGGTCTTAGTGTATAATGAGATCATGTGTTTCAGTTCTGGAAATGTGTCTTGACTTAAATCTTTAATTATGTCCAACCATCCTATTTCAGCTTTCTTTTATTGTAGTATTCAATAGTATTCAATTCTCTACACTATTTATCTAGCATGTTTCATTTGCTTTGGATTTTTAGGCAACTCTTTTTTTTTTTTTTTTTTTTTTTTTTTTTTTTTTTTTTTTTTTTTTTTTTTTTTTTTTTTTTGGTTTTTCGAGACAGGGTTTCTCTGTGGCTTTGGAGCCTGTCCTGGAACTAGCTCTGTAGACCAGGCTGGTCTCGAACTCACAGAGATCCACCTGCCTCTGCCTCCCGAGTGCTGGGATTAAAGGCGTGTGCCACCACTGCCCGGCTTTTAGGCAACTCTTTGTGTTTTTATCTTTCAATTTTACCTAATCCTCTTGGGAAATATTATTAGAATTAAAATATTTACTTAGGTAATCATATTTATAATTCCACCCTGAAATTTCAGCTTCTACCATTTATTTCCTTGATGCCCATTCTCTTTGGTCAAGATAATATTGGTGGATTGTCAGTCTTTTGTCATTTCTTATGAACTTTAAGATTTCTTTTCCGTTTCTATGAAGAATATCATTGGAATTTTGATAATTTCTTTGAATGTATAGGTCACTTTGTGTTGTAGAATATTTAAATAACTTAATTCTTCCAATGCATGTGCACAGATATCTTTCCAAGTTGCTGTGTTCTTTGTGATTTCTTTTATCAATATGCTATAATTTTCATCAGATAAATATTTTACCTCCTTGGTCAGGATTATCCCCGCATTTTTGACCCTGATGTGACAAATGACATTTTTATAGGTATTGTATTCATTAGCAGAGTTTTAATTGTTTTATACATTTTTCTTTTAAATACTGTAGGAAATTAAAAACATAGGTATACACCAAAATTTAAGTTAATACTGTTTTTCATATCATCTGTCCATGCCTTTATATCCTCCCACTAACTTCTATTCTGAAAAATCTCTGCAGAAATGCTCACTGACAGTTTTACTGGGAAGTCCTCAGAAATGACAATCATTTCTGTCTTACTGCTTTTTGAGATTTGCTGGGTTCTGACTCTTGACAATTTGATCATAATTTGTCTCCGTGTATATTGCTTTTGGATTGAAACCAGTTCCAGTTAGCTGAGCTTTCTACATTGAATACTGACTTTTTAAATCAGAGTTTGGGAGTTTTCATCTATTGTTTATTTATTAAAATAATCCTTCCAGGCCTTTCTTGATCTTCCTTCTCCAGTGTTTCTATTGGTTCACGCGATAGGGTTAAGTTAGCCTCTTCTTAGCCCTCTCCTCACAAACCCTCTTTCCACCGTACTTCATTCACTCCCTCGACTTAGAGAAACACTACCATGTGGATCCGTGTGGACAGCACCAAGGTGTAGAATGAGGACAAAGATGCCTGCCTGATATCTCCTCTCCCCCAAATATCTTATTCCTCTTGCCTTTAATTACATCTTCCAAGTCTTTTGAATTCTGACTTATAGATAAAAATATAAGTACTTTTCCAGACATATCAGTAGCATGTCTTTCCCTAAAATGTAAGGCATATAAGATGTAAAAAAGACATCTCACTCTTTTCTAAATCTTCCCAATATCCCGATTTATATTTGAATCATTTCTAAATTATTTCACTCAGTCATGATAAGATAAGCATGTATATTTTCTCAAATATTTCATCAATTATATTGCTTAAAAATTAACTGTGAATGATGAAGAATTTTAATTTATGTTCTACAAAATAAAAAAAAATCCTGACAGTATTTGCTTATAAGAAACTATATATTTGGGAGACTACAGAAATGGGTCAGAATTTAAAAGCACTGACTTATCTTCCAAAGTATGAAGACTTTATTACCAGCAGCCACATGGCAATTCACAGCTAGTTTTACTCCAGTTCTAGAGGATTGGATTCTCTTTTCTTGCCTCTTTATGCCCAAGGCATACATGTGGTGTACAGACACACATGCATCCAAAAACCCATACACATAAAGTAAATTTTAAAAAAGAATGAGAAAAAGAAATGCTATATTTGGGGCAACAGATATTTATTGAGTGGAGCAATAACCTTCATAATCATGTGGTAATAAGACTTTTCTTCTCCTTGTATTATTGGGCCAAGTTCAAAATGATTCTAGAGAAAATACATTGTCAGTCCCCTAAAGGGAGCATCTCAACCCCTGACAGCTGTACATTGCAGTTCATCATCCCACAGTGAACTCATTTAAACTGAAATCTGACCTTCCACAGTAATGATGGAAAATTTTCAGGCTTAAGAGCAGCATAGGATGCTTTACCCCCCAATTTAGCAGACTCAGAAAAACTATTTCCCATAACACACTGTGTATATATAAAATGGTATGGAGATTTCAGAGTCAGGATTAGTGATGTATTTTCATGACTTTTAATAAGATCTAGTATATAATATGTACACAACATTCTTTCCTTATCACTTTTCCTTAAACAATGTAATATAATATCTATTTACAAGGCATTAAAATTGTATTAGGTATTATGAATAAACTAGAAACAATGTATATGAGAAGATTCATGTAGGTCTTATTTAAATATGATGTCATCTTCTATAGGAAACACGAAGATCTGGGTGTTTTGGTATCTACTGGGGGTCCAGGAATCAGTCAGCAGGAGACAGCAAGGAAGGTTTCATATTTCTAAAATCTCATTATTTTCTAGTGTGTATTTTACTCAAAGACTTAGACTTTTCATAGTCAGGCATTCCTTTTTCTTTGTTTCTATTTTTGTTCTTTCCATTTTGATAGTCTTTAAAAATAACCTCTTCCCATGCTACCTGTAAATCAAAATTATTTACTTCAGTAAAACTTCCCAACTCTTTCATAATGATGTTTCCCTTTGATGAAATAAAAAAACATAGTTTATAATTGAAACTGTTCATGATGCCTTAATTCTTCTTTTATTTTCTTCAAATATAATTTTTCTTCAATATCATTTCAATTTTATTAACATTTTAATTCTATAATTTCTTTTTGTGAAACGATATTTCTAACTAAACTATAAGGCATTTGGGGTCAGAGTTATATGCATTTACTATTCCATCTATCAGTGAGTACATATACTATCTTTGTCCCACAATGAAATTATTGAACATACAGTTCTAGAAGTTATAATTAAAAGTAAAAGTTGGATAACTCATAATTTAAAATCTAAAATCATACCTAAATGTGTATACATAATAAATTAATGCATATCATATTTTAAAACTACTTTACATTAATTACTTTTAAGATAAAACTAGGTATTTCAAATTATGTTTATTTTAGAAAATTTCAATCATATACAAGAGTGTGTAGGATAAAATCATAAGTTGACTCAAACAATAGTCAACTCATTCACTTGTTTCATATATAGTGTGCCATTCTTTCCTTCTGTATGACTGAAATTGAATCTATATAACATATTTATAGTGATATCTTATTTATGTTTTAATAAATAAAACTTGCCTAAAGATCAGAATGGTAAAGCTAAGACACTGGAGATCAGGTAGTGGTGGCACACACCTTTAATCCCAGGATTTGGGAGACAGAGGCAGATGAATCTCTGTAAGTTCTAGGCAGCCCTGGGCTACACAAGATCAATGCTGAAACAAAACCAGGTAGTGGTGGCCTACACTTTTAATCCCAGCACTAGGGAGTCACACCTTTAGTCCCAGCACTAACGGGAATATAAAATGGGAGGAGAGAGAGGCTTGTTCTGCTTAGTCTGTGCCCATACAACCTTGATAGAGGTAAGACTTCTCTAGTGGCTTGACTTCTTTGCTTTTCTTGTTTTTAGGTTGAACCCCAATATCTGTCTCTGGGTTTTTTATTATTCATGCTGCACATATTAACATCAAATATTGCTAAACAATATTATCAGCATTGTGTAAAATAAATGCTAAATTTATCTCCTGGTTAGGGTTTGTGTGTGTGTGTGTGTGTGTGTGTGTGTGTACTCAACACAATCTAGAATTCCTTGGGAAGAACAACCTCATTTGAAAAAATGTCTCCATTAGATTGGCCTGTAGACAAGTTCATGAGGCATTTTCTTAATGAATGCCCAGTCCACTGTGGGCAGTGTGACCCACCCCTAGACAGGTAGTCTGGGAGGTATCAGAGGCAAGCAAGCCAGTAAACAGTCTTTTTCCATGGATCCTGCTTCAGTTCTTGCCTTCAGTTCCCTCCATAATGAGCTGAGACTTGGGCATGTAAACTGAAATAAACTCTTTTTCATCCCTCAGCTGCTTTTGGTCATGGCCTCTATTACAGCAATAGAAAGCAAAGCAGGACATATGATTTATAGGGCTCTTAAAGGAAGGGCAAAGAGTGGCAAAGAAAATCATAACCTTACTGGCTGAATTAGTGGTAGACATAGATATGTAAGATCCTTCCTAATGCTCAAAATATCCAGATACTCTAGCTGCTTCCTAGTTAAGTAGCTATATGTCCATTTCTTGAAAGGTTAAATAACTTATTTCATTTTGGACTATAGCCTATTTGATTAAAGCTAAGTATCCCAGAAGTTAAAAGGTTGTTATTTCAAAAGATCATATTTTCAAATCATTCACCTATCTTCACTTTACTTTTTTGTTCTTCAAAGTGCATTGTAGCGTCTCTCCAAAGGATATGATTTATACTACTCGTATGAGTAGACAGGCCTTGGTATTCAAGAAAATCACATGTAATTAGCTTGAGAAGTTCAGGCATCATTTGTGTTGAAGCCCTGTATCTGCATCATCTCATAGGAATGAAATACATCCCAAGCACAGGCATCATCTGAAACCACTCATTGACAAAATTACATTGCTTATACTGTTTACAGATATTTTACTTTATTAAGTATGTATTATGATACAAATGAGAACATATGTTCTGCAGATTTGATTTGAGATGTTTTTATAAAAGAAATTTAGGACAATACTGTGAACTTTGAGATCTGGAAAAAAGATAACTAAGTAGAGAAGAAAAATTATTACATTCATTATAAATCAAGACAGGATTCCCTGGGAACCCACCAGCCACATCTACTAGAGAAGTAAGTAGGCCAGGGAAGCAGGGAGCTTCAGATCTTAACATTCCCTCCTCCCATCCAGATCTAATCTCTCAGTCTCATCCCTAGCTCTGTAGCATACTACCTGTTACTGCTCTCCTCACTCTCCACTCCTATTCCCCATGAACTACGCAGATCCTAGAGGACCACCCTGCTTTCCTCTCTGCTATGGACCCTTTCACTCCACTTCTAGCCTATCCTTGCTCCTAAGTGTCAGCTCCCAATACCTACAAACACATTCTAACTGGAATCTTGCCAATGGCCATACCTGTCAAGATTGCAGAATAAATTCCTCCCAGGCAACACAAAGCAACCTCATCCTCCCAAGAAGCATGGAAACAGAAACTGAGGAATGAAATATCCACCAAACAAAGATAAGACCGGATAACATCACCTAGAATTACAATCATCCAAAACTTATATGCCTGTATGTCAGCATATAAACACAATCAATAACAGTCAGGACAGTACGTCTCCACCAGACAGCAAGGATGGACAGAGTGGTGATGAAACTGTGGGGTCCCTACCTGGAAAGGGGACACTGGAGAGCAAGCATGGTACATATAGTCCCTGGACAGGCTATGGGCATTGACAGAATTGAGAGTTTGAATTTGGGGTTCCATTGTGGAGACAAGGGTAGACCAGGGAGAATGGAATATCCAGCAGGACTCTAAAGTAGATGGAGTTAGCGGCATGAGTCTGAGGTCTCTACCTAGAGAGGTATAGGCTGACAGGCACAGGTTATGGGGTCGTCTGGCAGTTCAGAAGGGGTGGGTGGAGCTGTTAGTAAGAGTCTGGAATCTGTATCTAGAGAGAGCAGCTACTGGGCGAGCACAGGACCGGTGGAGTTGGTCACTGAGTTTGAAGTCCCTACCTGGAGAGAGGGACTGGCAAGTGGTAAGGGGACACATTGTTCTCTGGCAAGCCATATGTCAAGTAGAGTTGGGGATGTGAGTCTAAGGTCCTTGTCTGGAAAGGAAGGACTAGTGGGAGTGCTTGGGACAAGCGGTCCTCAGGCCAAGCGCAAGGAAGTGTGGAGATGGTGGTGGTGAGTCTCAGATCCCTACCTGATGACCTAGCTCATTTGCTAAAATGATTCCTTAAAGTGAAAACTATAATCCTTCTAAAGTTCTTTTAAAAATTAAATACTCCAGGTATCTCTTTATATGGGGATTTAACTCCCACAGTGATATTGCCAGTACTCAAAAGTATGTACCATGTCATTTAGTAGTTAACATAAAATAACATTTTTCACCAAAGCAGCTGTACTGTATGTAAAAAAGTAGTTGTCCTTGAGGAATACATACATTTTGGCATAGTCCATTGGAGAACTAATATAGCACATAATGAAAAAATGTTTTCAAGCAAAAGAGTCTTTCATCAAGATTTTGTATAGTTTTTGGATGTTGTTTGTTGCGATTGGGTTACTTATCAAATTTATTTTATTTGGAAAAATTTTAAGCCTATGTAAACCTGGACAAATCCAGGTTTTAAAAATCTTATATCAATCTTCTATTCTTGACTTTAATACATTCTACAATGGCCCTTAAATCTTTATAATTCTATCCATGAAGGGTCATGGAAAGATAAATACCTTTTATTAGACAGTTACTACACTATCCTTAGCATTATTAAGGATATAGTTTCATAATATTTGTTGTTGTTTGAAAGAAAATGGCCCCCAAAGGGAGTGGTACTGTTAGAATGACCTTTTTGGAGGACGTGTGTTACTATAGGGACTGGTTTTGAGGTCTTACTTGTTCAAGTTACCCTCATTGTGACTGTCAGTCAACTTCCTGTTTCCTGCAAGGCGTAGGACCCTCAACTCCTCCAGCACCACGTCTGCCTGCAGGCTGTCGTGACGATAGTGAACTGAACCTCTGAAACTGTAAGCAAGCCCCTTTAATTAAATGTTTTCCTTATAACCGTTGTGTGGTCATGGTTTTTTTCACAGCAGTAGTAACCCAAATTAAGACAATATTCTACTGCAAATAAATTTTGAGCAGCATTTATGAAAGTATAGGAGTGTAACAGGCATTTAGAACAAGTGAGCAATTCTAATCAAGTTTGCATTAAATCATTGGGAATATGGGGAAAACCAACTAACACTAAAGGCCTTTTGAAAAACCATATGGAAATCTACTACTGTAGAAACTTCCAAAATATGCACATATATGAAAGGAATTTAAATGGAATCACTTCAAACATGAGTGGTAAATGTTGCTGGACCTCAAGCTCGCAGATTTGCTCATCTAAAAGGAAGAGTAAAGATAGGTGCTAAGGGATACACCTTATTTTATTCTGGAGATCAAAGTCTGAAGATGCACTTTCCATCTGGAAAGATAGGGCTGATAAGCAAAGGCTTCAACGTGAAAGCATGCTTAGTTTGAGTCTTCATGAGTGTTGGGGAATGAAAGCGAATGAAAAATGCATCCACAAATGTGGCCGAGGGTGGAAAATCTATGCCTCTTGATAAGAGTCAAAACTGATTCCTCCCATGGAATCTGGATACACACCAATTAGTACACACCAATCTGAGTGCCCAAAGAGAAAAAAAGAAACTTAAATCTATAAATTTCAAGCATAGCTAACCAAACAACAGTAAACAACACCAGAGCACATGAGGTGGCAAATTCTTTTTAAAGCACTTTCCAGATGAGTGAATTACAAAATAAAAATGACCCTGGCTACAGAAAATAAATAGAAATCCTGTCTATTTTCTTCTTTTACACTGTCAGAGCAGCTCAAATAAACAGTATATCTTCTAAACCACAGACCAGTGAGCTTTGTGCTTGTGTCCAAACGCTGGAAGTAGAGATGCTGCCTTCATCTCTTTGGGTGGCTACCGAGAAATAGTCCATGGAAAACAAGAGGAACAGATGTGGAAATTGAACCACAACCCTTAGTTCAGCAGGTTGAAAGTCCAAGATTAGCTTCATGATTAGCCTAAGCCTTTGCCTGAGGGAGAAGTGGATGAGGGAACAGCTAAGCAGGTGCTGAGGGTATGAGGATGAAAAGGTAACTCAAAAGCAGGTGAG
Source organism: Ondatra zibethicus (assembly GCA_004026605.1). Taxonomy (NCBI): domain Eukaryota; kingdom Metazoa; phylum Chordata; class Mammalia; order Rodentia; family Cricetidae; genus Ondatra; species Ondatra zibethicus. The sequence continues at coordinate 20,507 of PVIU01011009.1, forward strand.
TTGATGACTAGCTCTGTTAACAGGCATTGCTCAGCTGCTGACAGCAGGTAACTGAGTGCAGTGAAGGGCACTTCCCGGCAGTGTGCTAACCCTCTGTCCATAGGGACAAACCAGAGCTGGCATCTCCGAGTCTGAAAACCCAAATTATTTGTCAAACACCATGCGTATCAGGGTGCACATGCAGAAATGCCCTAGACCTCAAGCATTTTCCAGTAGACCATCGTGGAGAAGGAAGAAATGTAGAAGGCATAAAACATGAAAATGAGGAATAAACATTGCAGCACATTTTACCAAGCTAATCAGCGACTGGCTAAGAGCAGTTCTTCCGGAGACTCTAGAGAGTCCGTAGATGACCCTTTTCCGCAGGCTGCAGCTGTCATGCTCCGTGGGTGGGGATCTACAGACGGGACACCAGTTCATCAAAGGACATTTTGAAAGAGGAAACCCCAAGGAACAATAGACCAGGCTTATCATTCCCATAGGAGTATTATATTTTACTAGAAAAACAATGGGAATGGTGTGAGCTGTGAGAGTGACACATATCAATCAAGTCTCGTCACTCACGTCCACCATGCTTCTCACTTATGCCATCCATTTTTCCAAGGGGTCTATATTTTCTGTTATGAAATTGATTTCCCCAGTCGTATTAGATATGATTAAACATAGTGAGACACAGAAAGTAAATATTAAAAAAAAAAGCCTCATCATTTTATCCCAAAGTGATTTCCTATTGTCCTGGCTATTTTCCTTTTGCTGTGATAAAACCCCTTGTTTCACAGTGAAGGGTATATTCCACCATGGCAGGGAAACACAGAAGGCAGTACCTTGAAACAACTCTTACATCCATTGACAGGAAGCAGAGAACACTAATTGCTTCTGCTCAGCTGGCTTTCTCCTTTCTCACTCAGCCCAGAATTCAAGCCTAGGGCATTTTATGACACCCACTTTTAGGGTTGGTCTTCCTACCCAGACCAGTTTGATCTAGGTAATCCCTCAAAGGTATGTTTGGACATTTGCGTCTCAACTGATTCTAGAGCCAATCAAATTGGTCATCTTTATTAACCAGTACACCCATGGAACTTAATTAAATGTGTTTAAACCAAATAGAACATTTTAAATTTTGGAGGATCTTTGCTCCAGACCACTTTTTAGCAACTTTGTTTAAAGTAACTGAAGGCTTCCATAAAATATACTGAAATATGCTTGTGCTAGCTAGTTTTATATCAATTTGACAGAAACTAGAGCCTTTTTTGGGAGAGGGAACCTCAACTGAGAGAGTGTCCCTGTCTTATTGGCCCTTAGATAAGCTAATCTGTGGTGCCTTTTTTGATTGGTGATTAATCTGGGGGGCCCCACTGTGGGTAGTACCAGCTCTGGGCTGTTGATCTTGAGTGCTGCTGTAAGAAGGTATGCTGAGCAAGCCATTGGGAGCAAGCCAGTAAAGGCTTTCCTTCATGAACTCTGCATCAGTTTGTGCCTCCGGGTTCCTTCCCTGCTTGAGCTTCTGCCTTGACTTCCCTCACTGATGGACTCTGACCTGTAAGCTGTAGGCTGAAATAACCCTTTTTCCACATGTTGCTTTTGGGCATGTTTTATCATCGCAAAGGAAACCCAAATTTAAACAATAGTTCAAGGAAGGAGAGAGAGAGAGACAGAGACAGAGAGAGAGAAAGACAGGCAGAGAGAGACAGAGAAAATTTAACTGAATTATCTAAGAATAGTTTGTAGCTTTACATAACGAATTAGCAGCTGGAGAGATGGCTCAGTGGTGAAGATCCCTGACTGATCTTCCAGAGGACCCAGGTTCAACTCCCAGCACCCTCATGGCAGCTCACAACTGTCTGTAACTCCAGTTGCAGGGGACCTGACACCCATGGAAAAACACCAATGTATAAATAAACACCAATTTAAAATAAATAAAATTTAAAAAACTATTAGCTGTTATTGCACAGCAGATGATTGGCATTCAGTTGTTCAGTAATAAATAATTTTCAGTTCCCAGAGTCAAATCCACAGAGGATGCTGTATATTTCCATGAGAATTACTTAGTGGTCAAGAAAAGACAAGTGGCTGCCAGATTGAGTCAGACTCAAGGGTTTCAAAAGACTCATTTGACTTCCAGCTGAACACATTTCTGTCCTTCATTCATTATTGTCTTCATCTTTCAGTGAGTTTTATGTGATCAGTGCATAAAACAAAGAAAATCCCTCTCCATCTATTTTAATGACTAGAAACAGACAATGAACAAAATATATAGTATATTTACATATCATGGATACATGTGTTAGATGTCAATTGATAATGAGAACAATAAGGTTAGGAAATGTGAAGGAACATTGCAATTTTAGTGAACTCAGCACAGAACTCTTTTTTTTTCTTTAAAGAAAGTGGCACTAAAATTAAGATATAAAAAAATGTAAGGGGTGGAGCCTTGGGGAGACATGATGGAATAGAGTTCTAGAGGAAGGCCGTCGGGGCTAAAGTTCCAGTGGCGCCCAGGAAGGCAGTGTGGCTGCCCTGATGTGAAAGGGAGTCTGGGCAGGGAACATGAAGTCGATCAGCTCCTGGGGGAGCCCTAGTATGGGGCCTTATCTTACGATCTCGTCCCTCTGCTCTCACTCTGCTAGAAATCTACAGGAAGATCTTTTTAAACAGCACAGCACAGTCTGGCTTGTGTCTTGTAACAGCCTTTTCAAAAACTATGCTGTGTAACATGCCATTTGTCACTCAGGGCAAGATGATCAAGGTGTAGAAAGACAAGTGGCCTTTGTTTTCTTTCATGTGTGAATATTATCTCTGAATCTTGAGATATATTTTCCTACTTTGAATTCATGCAGAGGTCAGGAAATTAGTACGGCATGGCAGGGTTTCAAGAGAGGGAAGATAGGATGCAGTGGTATAAAAGGTTAAGGAGGAAGAATAATAAAAGTTAAGGAGGAATAATAAAAGAGAAGGGTTAAATGGAGAGGATGGAGTAGGGTAGAGGAGAGAATATGAGGAGGGAAAATTAACTCTAAAGACAATTTGGAAAGGTCAATGGAAACTTACATGTACATGATTCCTAATATATATATATATAATGTATAATTATATATGTATGCCTATATGTGTATCTATATAAAATGTATATGAGTTTAAATCAAGTTACCCTGTTACTGGGCAGTAATTCCTTAGTAGACACTACATGATAACAAATAAAAACCTAATACTAAGACGGGTTGCCTTTTGTGGAATGATTGGACCATAAGGTCCCATAGATCACCAAATATTACAGACTATTGCCAATGTTATTGTCTATCCTCCAGAACTTGACAGTTAAACCCTATTGCCAAACACCACACACTTGAGCCATTAACATAAAAAAATTAAGCTGGTACTCACCTGGAAGATTCATCGCTATTGGTTAGCTTTTATAGTACTATAAGGAGCTACACAGGATACTGGAGGAGGAAAATAATCATTAATATTATCCAGCTGTGAACCTTGAGCACTACAGTAATGATAAGCTTGACAAGAAAAATCCACTGGTGCAACAGTGTCACAAATATAATGGAAGTAAGCAACCATTTTCTGACTGTATTTAAGTTTAAACCCATATATGGCACCATTATTAGACCAAGAACCTATGGACATACAGGACATAGGCTCTAGGGAAGAAATTACTATTATTAATCTGCTAAATGGACACAAAATTAGACTGAGTTCTAATGACTTATCTTTATACCAATAGATTAGCATGTCTCTCAGCCCTCATCAGAGAAGCTTCTTTTCTGTAGTGTGTGATAATTAACGTAGAGACCCTCAACTGACCAAGGGACAGGGAATAAGAGTCTGTGGAATTCTCAGCACTAAATGAACCATCTGTATCCTACCCACTCCTCACTAGATTTAGAGATCATTACTTTTGCAGTGATCAAAAGAGAGGGCAGAAAGATTCTAAGAACTTGAAGTCTTGGATAACTACAAGGAAACAATGATTTCTGGACACATCAGGACAGTAGCACATACAAGTTCACAGGACACGTATACAAGCTCAAGTCAGACAAAATTCTATCATGAAGAAGGTAGGTTGGCACAAAATTCCCACCTAAGGAGATATTGACATTGATAAATCTTTGGAAGCACAGAGGCTGTTTTCTTTAAAGGTGCAGATCCTGTTGGGTAGGTACCTTCTAGTGAAGGCCACGTGTCTAAGAGCATATGGGCAATACAAACTCAACTTCATAGTTTTATTATTAGGGCATAGGGCGTTTATGTGAGGAGTTGGGGGAGTAAGAAAGCATGATCAAAATACATTATATAAAGTACTCGAAGAACTAGCAAATGATGAGGACCTTTTAAATCTTTATGGTTGATTTAACATAATATCCATCTTGAGTTTTCAGTGATGATGCTGAAGCCCTGACACAGTGACTTTCCCAAGGTCATCAGTCACTGAAGTTTGAGCCAGAGTATTTGAATCTGACAAGAGTAGACTTGCAAGGGCTGAACTTCATGTTTGGAGAAGGGCAAATCACAGATTCACTGGAGAAGAGAATATACATTGAGGAAAAGAATCTAATCCAAACTTGGGTTTCTACTAGACTTGCTAATTGTTTGTAGCCGTTGTCAAAATCTTCATGCAAACATACTAATTCCACTGAGAATGATGTCATTTAGCTTTTGCCATACCCCAGATACTTTTTAATACTTTGGGCAAAACTGGAAATAATATATGCTTACTACAGAGTAGACATGACTAAAAATTTAATATACTATAGAAGAGATATGATTCTAGGTTTGGAAGAAATTGCTTGGCTAAAGAGCAAAGGATTCTATAGAACAAAAGGCTTTACTCAGAGAGCCATTCCAGTGAGAGCTTTTGGACTAAGACTTTCACCATGCAGATCATGACAATCTTTGAATTATTTATAAGCCCAAATGCTTGAAATAACCTCTGGTCCTTCAGATGTCAAACCAACTAAAAAACGACACAGCTTCCTAATGGAAGCATGTTTCCCTTAACCAAGCTCAAAGTATTCCTTGGGCTATGTGTTGGTTGACCTCTACTACAAAAAACCCTACATTTTTCACAGACAAAATGCTGCCCCTCTTAGACAGAGTGGTTCTGTTCTGGCTTGAGTTCTACAGCAATGTAGATCAGAACTCATTCTGGATAAATTCATGGGTGGTGGGAAATCTATCGTTGATTATATAAAACAAGGCAGAGTTTTAAAGCAAGGTTCTGAAGGAGCAAGCAACACTAAAAATAAATCCAGGAAAAAAATTTGTGAGAACAAATTCTGAGTTAAGCAAGCACTGTCAAAACCACAGGGACATGTCTGTCTCTCGGATGTTTCCATCCCAACCACATCAAGACGTGCCATAAAAGCTCAAATAAATCATAGAGTGAAATAGGTAATTAAACATCTCCATGATGTTTTTTTCTAGTTTAAAATGAAGGGAGGTAATGGCCCGTATTCTCATACTGCACTTACCAATAAAACTAAGTTATGAAGATAAAGCCCATAACAAGTAGGACAGGTAGAGCGAAATTGACAGAAAAAGGCAAACTGGGATTGAGGAATAAGAGGTTAGAAGCAGGGACCCCAGGGAGAGTGTCACTTAGATGGGATACCAAGAGATGATACAGAGGATTGATTCCTAAGTCATCACAATTTGGAGACAACAATATGAAAATATTGACTTCCATAGGAATGTTATGTGAAAACCTGATAAAATACTGTGAGTAGTTATGACCTGAGGGATGAATTAAAATAAATTTTTGTGTTTTAAACCTAGAATAGAGTAGAATCACTGAAAATGTAGGCAGCTGAAAGTAAATTTATCATAAGAAGTTAATAAACCTAAGAGCCGACATTTACTATCTACTTCCTATGTACTAAGTACCATGTCCTCATGATCTCAATTTTCTTGATGGCCTGGTTCATTCACTGATTTGTTCATATATTCGTATTTCATGTGCATTTGGGGATACTATATATTCTGAAGATGTTGGATAAAATACTCTGTTAGGTACATGTGCTAGCTAGATTCATGTCACCTTGACATAAGCTAGAGTTATGTGAAAGGAAGGAACCTCAACTGAGAAAGTGCCTCCATGTGTCCCATTTTAGGAGTGAGCATGCTGTAATCTTTTTGTTCTCTGCACCTTGACCAGCTGTGCCTCTTTTTTGACTTACACTCTACAGCAAAAAGAAGGGTTTCCGACGAGGTTTGTGACAGGTACTTTTCTGTGGGTATAAAGGGAATTCACTAGGAGTCATTTTAATATCTGTCCTTTGGCTGTGTAATAGAAGTAGCTTCTCCTCTAGTGCCTGGGACCTGTCTCCTCACAGGTTCTTGGCCCTAACTATGGCTCCAGGTATGGGTTTTATCCTTTGGTGAAGGCCTTAAATCCAAACAGAAAGTGGTTGGTCACTCCCACAATATTTGTGCCATTGTTGTACTAGTGAGTATATCTTGCCAGGGCAGTCATTATTACAGCTCACAGGTTTCATAACTGGATAAGACTGATTACTTTTCTGCTCCAGTAGTGTGTATGGAACCTCCCAACACATCAAAGCTAGTGAGTGGATGGAGCCTCAAGGTCAATACTAGCTTGATTCTTTTCAGGTTCTATGGCTCAAATGTGTGGTGTCTTTGGAAACAGATCCTAGAGTGGTCAGTTTCTAGAGGATAACCGGGAGCAACGGCAAAAGCCTGTGGTTTTTTGAGGTGTCTAGGCAATCGTATATGGTCAGTACTATTATCTCCACACATCGTAAGAAGTAACTGAAGTAACAGATCTTTTTTTAAAAACCGACTAATAGAAACATGGGAATGGAGCTGCGCAGTCTGGCTTCACCTGGTTTGCTGTTGTGCTATTTCTACAAAAGTTCATGGTGATCTTCCCTTCCATTCCCAGCATCCATATTGAGTGGCTCACCACTATCTCTAATTCAAGTTGCAGGAGATTTGAAGCCTTCTTCTAGTCTCTGAGGACACCTGTACTACAAGACACACAGTCACAAAGGCACTCAAAAAACAGTAAAGAGAACTTTTAGAAAAAAGTGGTCATTAGAGAAGCGTTATTTCTTCTGATTATGTTTCTAATTGCTAGCATGGAACAAAGAAGGAACAAAAACAGGCATTCTTCGAATGTAAGAATTAATAAACAGTAAATAGTACTGAAATGAAGGCTGTTTCTTTGTCTGAAAATAACAAAGGGGCATAGAATGGTTGTCTGATAAGAGCTTTGACCACTACTTCCACAAATCACAGCAAAGGAGACTTTAAAATGAAGTGTGTGTGTGTGTGTGTGTGTGTGTGTGTGTGTGTGTGCATACACATGCATGTGTGTGTGTGTTCTAGTTCCCGGTAAAAAAATTCATGGGCCAATAGACCATAAACTAATTTAATATATTCGACTACTCCTTCTAGCTTATCTACCCTAATTTTCTAGGAGTCTGGATGTCTGAGAGGAGATTTATACCTAGTGATTATAGAACTGTTAGCTTTAAAACAAATAGTGGTGTTGAAATTGCAAGGATAAGGACTGAGGCCTTGCAGCTAAGTATTAGATAGCAAGCTAACAGATAAGAGAAATGAAAGGGCCTTGTGATAGATAAGAAAGCTCCACCATGCCGCTCTGGCCAGCGCTCACACAGCCTGTCCCCAGAAGGAGCTGAGAGAAAGCCCCTTTGCTAGTTCCCCTAGTGACCCTTTTCAACTTGATAGGCAGCTACACTTTTATAAACGTTCTAGCATCTAATTACAACAGGTTTAATTGTAAGGACAGCCTCTTTAAAAAGCCCCCATATATTCTGGAGGGAGCCTACCTCAAGCGGCAGCAGGGAAAGACAAAGAAGCCTTAATATGGGCCACCCAGAAATCAGAGTGAGTCATTGGCCATTGCCCCATCTGTTTTCCACTCTGGAGGGTACACGTTGCCTTCACTTACTTGTCTGCTAAACATAATTTGACTGCTTATTCCATGTGCCCATGTGAATGCTTTACTCCTAAGAACACAAGAACCAAAATTTCATCCTAACTGGAATCAGAGGGAACACAGGGGAAGGTATGTCCCATAGCAGGTGTTTTTCCCATGAGTCTGTTGACAAGAAGAAGCATGGGAAGCTAAATGAAAATCATACAGTACAGGGAAATCAATGTTGGCCTATGGAAGTTAAAAACACAAAATATTCCAAGTATGCTTCATTTAATGTACAGACCTTTGGGGATTAAAAGAAGCTATGCCTGTATCCAGCTCTGGCTAACTACTCACAGCATCGTTGAAATAAAACCAAATAGCAGCAGCACTATGTGATTAACTAACTGTGGTAGAGACTAATAAGGATTCTTACAAGTCGGCTCACAATGAGGTGTATGTCAGAGAGCTGGGCTGATTCCTTCTCCGCGATGTCAATTCTGTTTCGAAGTTATCTTGCTTCATTATTAAGAAAGACAGGCCACTCCCTTCTCCAAGGAGCCAAAACAGTTCCCCTCCACCAGAGGCCAGGACCTATGCACCTTAATAAGAAAGCTGAGCCAAATTACCATCAGGTCAGTAAAGTTCCACAGGCCTCATAAACTTTCCAGGAATCCGTCAGGTTAGCCAAAAGAAACAGTACTGAATCTGAAGGAGAGCAAGGATGGAAAAACGAAAAGGAAAGGAAGCCTCCTCTGTAAGGTAACTATCTCTCCGTGAAGTTCCCACCCACCTCAAACTGGTTATACTAAGACAACAATGTGTAAGAACAAATGCCATCAGATATTATTTACAAACCCAGGCATAGAACATCCTGGAAACACATGTAGACACTGTTGAGTGACATCCCATGTTTTGTCAACTGCCTATGGGGTAGCTGTTGGACTTTTGATTTCTGTTGATTTTCTCTCATCTTTGACAATATATCCCATATGTGGCCCACAGACAAGGAAGGTGATTAGAAGTATCATTTATTTTACTAGACAAACATCTTCCATTTCCTAAGAACCACCAGAAAAATATCCTAATTCATACACAGTCATATGCAAACACACACGGAGACATAGCTAATGGCCTGCAATACAGCAATGGAGATAATTTTGTTAAAGGTTGTTTATTGATATTAGAATTATAGAAGAAAAGATGAGCTGAGGATCAAAATAGAGTGAATGTTCCATAAGAAAGCAGTGTAGGTTTCTTTTCTTTATGGAAAAATAATAGTTCTCAAATCTTGTTGTTTTGTATGAGATGCATGGATATATAAATACATCTGTATTTATTACATAGTGTATACAAATAGACCCATTTGCATTAGTTAATCAAGCATATTTGAAAAGAAAAAAAGACAACTTAAGTAGCAAAGGCCATTCTATCCCCCATTCTATTCAATAATTACATCAGTGTGTGCCTGACAGTAAGCAAAATAGCTTTGCACTTGAAGTGCAAACGTCTTGCACAAGGACCTATTAGATGGCTCAGTAGGTAAAGGTACTTGTTGCCAAACCTAACCATCTGAGTTCAACCCCCAGAACTCACATGATACAGGGAGCACCAAGCCCTGACAATTGTCCTTGGGCCCTGAACATGTGTGCCCTACTCAGAAACACACACACACACACACACACACACACACACACACACACACGCACGCAAAATAAAAATTAAATAAGACCTTGCCAGAACAGACTGAAACATATTCCAAAACATAGCCAACCATTGCATCTGCTGCTCAAATGGAAAATCCTCCATCTATTTTGGTGCTGGAAGGAAATCTACATTGGACACAATGAGAAATGAGCTATCTGAATAAATTTGCATTCATAAAATAATGTGTGCTGAATAAAGTGAACAGTGCACGGAATGCTAAATTGTCATTTTGGAACCGGGCATCTCTCGTTCCTTCTGTAGTTACTCTTTTCTCAGATCTAACATAAAAGGTTATCCCAGTCCACAAGTTTGTCTATGATTTTCCAGAAGTACCACAACCATTCCTTTCATGCATTGTATATGCACTATAGTTGAACATTAATTGCAACAAATAATTAGACATTTTCAAAATTAAGTATACCACTCCCTTGTCCTCCCAAGTCACAATGAATCACAATGGTGCTACTTTTCAGATGAAACTGTGTCTGTGGGGGTCATAAGGATATGTGATAAAATATCTGGTTTGTGAACTAAACTGACCAATCCCTGAGCAGGGAAAAACTAGCCAATCCCTCTTCTCCCTGGGAAAACCCCACCTCTAAGAAGTCCTATGTAAGCCTCTCGGCCCATTCAGTTATAGACTGCCATTAATTCCTCCCTGGCAGAGGCATCCACTCTCCTGGACTCCTCCTTCCCAAATAAATCTCTCTCAAAAAGAGTCTTGGGTGAGGACCTTCATTCACTGGCACAAACTAGAAGAACCTGGCTGGGATGTCCCTTAGGGGACTGAGCTGAAAAACCTTGCTGAGATGCTCCCTAGGGGGCCTCAGCAAGGCCAAGCAGAGCAGAAGAACCTTGCTAGGATGCTCCTTAAAGGGGTCTGAGCAAGGCTGGGCAGAAAAAGTAACAACTTTTCACCTAACCCGGGGGAGATTGCTACATTTCTGCAGGGACTTTCCGTCTAGCAGAGCGATAGCAAAAGAAGAAATATCTTGGGCTGGAGAAGAAGCAGATAGCTTTGCTAAGATGCTCCCTTAAGGGAACAGAGCAGAACTCAGCTGTAGTGGCTCTCCAGGACAAGAGCAGGCTCACTGTATCTTGCAGGGAGACCATCCCCCACCACACCCTAGCTTCAGGTAGCCTGACTTCTGGATAGTCATGACACCTTTCCTCCAGGGCTGAGCTGTCCTGTCGAGGCGCCAGCCTCCAGAGCTGCCCCATTGCAGCTCAAAGTATATCCTGGCTTCCCGGTAAGTCAGGATATCTCTGCAACACTATGACCGTAACACATTCCCCTACGCCCAGGTTCACAAGAGAGAAATCCAGATCTCCAATCAATAAGGAGCTGACTGTCTACAGTGGTTGCCCAGGACGGCATGAAGTGGACACAAAAACAGTCTAGAGCCCCCCTCCCCAACAATCACCACCTCCTAAAGAGGAGAGAACACCCATGCCCGAGAGACCCCAGGGGGCTGCCTCCTACTTTCTGAGCATTCACACCTCAAGTGGCCCTCTCCTCCACACCAGAAGCAAGCCCTGGACCAGGACTAGGACTAACAGGTTCAGGATAGAGAGTGACCAAGAGTTCCCCATGCCCTGTTTTCTTTCGGCCATTATTCTCTCTGGCCCCAAGAATGGAAGGCTGTAAACATGGCTTTGACAGAATCTTCTAATGACTTTGTCTCTTTGTAGGACACCTTTTCAAACTGCACCCCATCCTTAAGAGGCCAGACACAGTTTGAGGTTCTCAGGGCCCAGCTACAAAGGCCACTGCCACTGTGCTGGTTGGAATCTTTAAACGAGTAAGCATCCGTCTGTCTCTTTGATCCACTGAAGCAGAAGCTGGGGGACGCTAGTTGCACTTCATAAGAGGGGGAAAGGAACCTGTGGCCCAACATGGAGAGAGTCACTGTAGGCTAGCAGGCCGCGATCGGTCCATTTCTTGCTCTGACCTCACAAACAGCCACTGAGATGGAAGAAAGAGTGATGGAAGAATTGGCTGTAGGCTGGGCTGCGTTTCTGTCTCAACAGACCAGGGAGCTAATTCCTGTGACTTGTGGGACTCCTTCACAGGTATCTTCATTTTAGCTGTGGGTTTGAGGCTTTGGCACAACCTTTCTGGATGGGAGGTCAGTGAACACTAAGCCTCATGGCCTGCTTCCCCCGAGAGGGGAACCTAAACAGCTGTGCACCGTGGGCCAGGGGGGATTCGGCACTGTGAAAATGGCCTACAACCGCCTCACTTGCAAGCCTGTCACAGTAAAGTGGTAGAGAATCTCAAGAAACACCTGCGCCTAATCATGGCAGAGGTGGCAGTACTGGAAACGGTTCAACATCCACACATCATTCGCCACTTCCAGGCTTTAACAACAATGAAATATTCATACATCATTACAGAATATGCACCGGGAGGAAATCTGTGCCAGCTAGTAAAGGAAGAAGGCAGGCTGCAGGAGGAAAAGGCGCAGAAAATATTCGGGCAGATAGTGTCAGCCACCAGGTACTGCCATGACGAAGATATGTCCATCCGGACCTGAAGCTCCAAAACACCCCGCAAGATGCAGAGGGCAATGTGAAGCTTGGAGACTTTAGCCTTGCTACCAGGAGTGGAGCTGGCACTGAGCTGCAAGGGCACTGTGAGACCAAGAGCTACAATGCTCCAGAAGTGGTTCTGAGGGAAGGCTACGATAGGAGGAAGGCAGATGTGTGGAGTCTGGGTGTGCTGCTCTATTTCTCTGACTACAAAGGCAGGTGGTTCACTGTTACTGAGGCTCATGCCAGACTATAACAGGACTAGACTGGAAACATGAAGTAAAATTCTCTTCCCTGAACAAGGGATGGAGAAGAGAGATGAAGCTGTTGTGCAGAGGGAACAAATGTCCAGATGGAATCTAATGTGATGATCTGGTGTTGGGAGCTGCAGGTCCATGGACCTTTGACTTTCTTTGCCTGCCTCAGATCCTTTGCCTGCTGGAGTGAACTGAGCACAAGACCTTCAGCTGCTCTGAGCATGAGACCTTGACGGCAGGGGAGTGGGTTCTGATGAGGCCTACAGCTGAAAGACCCCAAGAGCTGGGCATGGCTATCAGTTATCTATTAGCTTCCCCTTTCCCGAGCCCAATAAACTTGGCACTCTTGTATCAAGGATGACCTGTGTCCATGTCTTTATCCGTCTGTGTGCGTGTGTTTTTGAATCTCCAGGCCCTCACTCCTGAGGCTCGCACAACCGGTCCTGTAGTGGCACGGGCACTACAGGACCGTCGGGTTTTTACAGTTTGGTGGCTGGCAGAGGGACTATGGTCAAGGCTAAAGGGGTCATCTCGAGGTCTCCCTGCAGTTCAGATAGAAAGATGGAGGTACAGAGCTCAGACATGTTTGCTTATAGCAGAGTGTGGGGTATCAGCCAGGTCTGGACAGCAGCATCTGAAGATGAGTGTCTGGATGCTTAGTATCTCATGCTGCATGCCCAGTCCATGGACACCAGCCAAACAGGAAGGCAATATGATTGCAGTGCCACAGGACTCTCCATGAAGAACTAACTCCACTCTCTGGGGCAAAGGGTACTGTGATAGCCATCCCAAGCACCTGATGAGCAGGGAAGACACTGCTCTGTGTGAATGTCTTCAAGCTCTCCATCTGAAGACCATAGTAATAGTCTTCTCATGGGACACTAATGGGGCCCTTTTTTCTCTACCTTCTCCCATGCATTCTACCTACAATCACCCAGAAGACAATTCCTCCCCACAGTCAGTCCAACCCTCTTCCAGATCATGGGAAAGCCAGCTGGAGAGGGGATCGGGGCATCTCTGTCCTTGTATGTCTGTATGGACAATCAGGTTGTGGGAAGGTCCTTGCCATTGCATGATAGCCTGAGCTGGGGTGTTATCACCATCTAATGCAGAAGCCCTTGGGTCAATGTTGGGGTGAGCTGCTTGTTTGTCCCGGCTGCCCAGAACTGAAATAATCCCACAGACACTGTATTAATTAAAACACTGCTTGGCCCATTAGCTCTAGCTTCTTATTGCCTAACTCTTACATCTTAATTTAATCCATTTTTTTAAGTCTGTTTATCACCATGAGGTCATGGCCTACCAGCAAAGTCTCAGCACATCTTTCTCCATCAGTGGCTCCATGGCGTCTCTCTAACTCTGCCTTCTTCCTCCCATGCTATAGGCCAAGCCAGTTTTCTTTGTTCATTAACCAATAAAATCAACACATGGAAGAGCCTCCCACACCATTTCAACACACAAGATTGTTGACAAAGCTGTTCTGACCTTGGAGATGAAGTGCTGATGCACCTGTCTCCATGTAAACTCACCCCAGTCGGCCCTTACAGGGTTCTATTGTCACTATGGTGACACCAAGGCAAGAAGGACTTTGACAGTAGAAGTTGGAAGGGAGGATATTGTGAGTCCCAGCTGTAATGGAGACCTAGATAGTGAAACCACGGATCCCCTCTTCAGACCTGCTTTCTTCACTCATGTCCTCGTTGTGACAGCTCTGTCACCAAGAAGGCAACAACTTATTCCCTGAATCTCCTTCAGCTTTTGACTCAGTCTTCTAGACCTGAAGAGCCTGCAGGAGGGCCTCTCCAGATTTGTCAGTGGGTGGCCCTATGACCACTGTCCCTGAATTTCCTTGGGATTTTGTTCCAGGTGTGGGATGTCAAACAGAGTCAATAATTTTATTATTTCTGAAATGATGTCACAGAAATGCAAGTAAAAACCAAAGACAAACAAACAAATAACAGGAACTACGACTAGAATTGATTGTAAATACTTGGAGGAATTCTTTTGCATTTGAGAAAAGACAACACAATGACAAGTTTTTAATGAAGAAGCTAAAATAAAAAGCCTTTAAATGATCATGACAAATTTTGTAATTTTTAGCTTTTGAAAGATAAAACACACATGCATGTGTCCTGTATAAGTACACGTATATATAATTTATCTACTCCAGTCTGCACATACAGGCACAATAAGAAGCATAAACTTTGCAAGGTAACACATCTGGTTCATGAACTCATACCTTTCTACTCCAAGTCCAGACCTTTTTCCATTGTGAGCACAGTTGCATGCCCCATATCCAAATACAGAAAAGTAAAAGTCTACTTAAATGGTAGGAGCACTAGAAGTCAATTTTAGGTAAAATAATGGTTGATAACAAAATAAAGGTAAAAATTCATGTAAACTTGAGCAGAGTGGGTTGGAAAGAATATAAGTGCAAGCTCGTTTTATGTTATCTTGACACGCTAAAGTCATTTGGGAAGACAGATCCTCAACTGAGAAAATTCCTCCACCAGATTGGCCTATGGACAAACTCGTAGTGTATTTTGTCAATTAGTGTTTGACGTAGGAAAGACCTGCCTATTGTGGCATGGTATTTAAGAAGTAGGCTGAGTAAACCATGGAGAGCAAGCCAGTACACAGCATGTTCCTCCCAGAGCCTCTGCTTCCATTCCTGCCTTCAGGTTTCTGCTCCGACTTCCCTCAGTGATGGACTGTGATATGGAACCATGAAGCTAAAATAAATATTTTTGCCTCCCAAGTTGCTTTTGGTCATGGTATTTTATCAAAGCAATAGAAAATATAAGACATAGATCAAGTGCCAATAGGTATTGTGTAAGTTTGACTCTCAAAGTTCAAATGAGAATCAAAATATGTGACATTGTGGGAAAAGGCAATCATTATCAATGGTTAAAAAAAATAATTTCAAATAAGTAATAAAGTGGGCCCTAATTCAGGTTAACCTTATGCTATTCCTTTTTACTTATTTATTTAAATTTTTAAATTTAGAGAAGACATAAACCATGGAGTTGGGAAATAACAGAAAGGCAGCCCCTTTATGGCTGCCCCCACCATAGATCTAACTCCACATTCTATTAGCAGTAAAGTACCCTGCAGTTAACTTCTGCCCACGTTCCATGGAAGAGGAGAGTTAAATCTAGTTCATGCTCCAAATGGCTTATTAAAAGACTACATTCAACAATGTTTTTTATCAAAATGTACACAGAAACATTTTGTATATCTTTGTGTGTATTTTACCACATTTTAACACTTAACGGCCAACTTTCTTTGTACTTTGCACCTCCGCCACTTCACTCCTTTCTCAATCCAGCAACATCCTTGTACCTATCCCATATAAATGCACTGTAGCCTTAAAAATCTCTAAAACATATTTTCTAATTTGGTATGAACAATGGCATGTTTCATCTAAGGATGATCTTTCCCTAACACAATTTTTATCTTGTCAGGAATTTAAACAAAACTTCATAGTTTGCCTCTCTGGCTTATTCCAATCACTCTACGGTGCATATGTGAGCATGTTTCAAAGTTGAAAGATGGGCATAGTCACTGGCCATAGAATTCTCAAAGGAGAATGGTGTGATAACAGTGAGGCAATGACTTTTGAAGTGACAGAACCAACATCATCAGTTCTAAATATTTCCTGAGCCGGGAAATGATTCCCTAAGCACACTTGCTTGACCTTTTATGAATATCATCTAACAAAAGAAGAACTCCATCTTCCTTGAAGCAAACTCTCTGAGGTCCCCAGCCTTTATAAATACCCCTGTTGCTGTGAGTCTTCATTTTGAACACTTCTAGAGCCTATTGAAAGTAATTGACAGCATTATTTCTCTGCATGTGCTATGATGAACTTATTGTATTGTGGGACAGAGTATGGCCAATGTAGCTGTTCAGGCAAATGCATACCTTCTCAGTACAGTCATGTATTTACTTACCAGTAAAATAAGGTAGCATGACTATTTCTTTTAGCTCAACTTTCCTATTTAGCCTCAGCTGTCATTTCAAAAATCCTTAACGGTTGTGTTCTAGCCACTGAGGTCTCTCTCAGTGAAGTAGAGCCATTGCATGCATCTACTTGTCCTTGTAAAGGCCACTCTAAGTTTGACACTTCAACTTGACCTGAAAGTCACCCTGAAAAATATCTCTGCTGTTTTTCAGAAGATGATCTTGGTCCTTAAAGAACAAGAGCTGTGAAAATTAACCAGGACTATACTTAGCCTGGGCTTCCCCAAAGCAAAGAAAAAGAACTGAACGTTATGGCTGTAAATGTTTTCTTTTAAAATGAAACAACTCATTAAAAGAAATTGCATCATGCATAAATTTTGTGAAACATATGTGAAGCAGAATATCAAGAAAAATACACATAACATTTGTGAAAACAATTATTCAATTTGGCATTCAAAATCAATTTAGGAGAAAAGATAAAAAGAATGTAGAAAGTGCCAAAATGACATTTCTGACACCATTCTTTGTGTATACCCTAAATTGGATCGAATGTAAAGTAGAAAAATATGTGAAAACATAAAATTGGTAACACAATGAAGGGCTGTGTGGTGCTCTAACTGCAAAGCATTTAAAGCTAGAAAGGACTTTAGAAATTATCCAAATTCACCTCATTTATTCAAAAGCAAACTGGAGCTCAGGGCAGTTAAAGGCCCTGTCCAAGGTTATATACAACTATCGGAGGGGGAAAAAACAAACAAACAACCAGAAAAGATGCCTAGGCCTCTCAGTGCCGTATTGACTGGTCACTAATACGCAAAGTAAATGACAGCAGCAGAAAGTGAGGGTTTGCACACTTGATTTTAATCCACTGGGTTCAATGAAAAGACACTTTTGAGATCCATAGAGATGCTGGGCACACAAGTACAGCTGTACAAGAAAACCCGTCACTCAGAAGGGTGGGTGGCTCTCCAGTCACGGGTGCATTTTTCAGGCCACAAGTTGTCATCCTGGGGTACAATGTGCACAGAAGAGAAGGACTAAGGAAAAGTGGCATCTCATGCATTCATGGTGACTGCATGATATGGGCTTTTATAATGTGGAGGAATATGTGTCTTCCAATATTTCTCTTCTGTTCTCCCCAAGAAATGGGAAAGATTCTGAACTATCCACACTCAGAAAGCTTCACGAATCATAAAGGATCAAGAGGATGCCACAATCCCTAAAGTACTGTAGGTGTGATTAAAATTGTAGCAAAAACTGAAACTTTCAGTCAAAAGTTCATGATCTCTATTTTAACTTTTTGATGCTGAAATTTATGTTGTGACCTGCAATACATTAAGGAAAGTAATATTTTCTTGTATCTTACAGCTCTAATGTGTTTTAAAGAATTTTTAAGATAAGTATAGAAAGTGATATAAATACTTCACCAAAAACCTGCCCTATTTTTACAGCTCTCTCCCATGATTTGTGGCCATTCTTTGAGTTCCCCAATGTTAGTTTGCTTCTCTTTTTTTCTTTTTTTTTTTTTTTTGTTAGTTTGCTTCTTGTTACCCCTTGGCAAAAACTTCTATGAGAAGCAGAAGGTACTGTTTGATTTAACTTCTGAGCAATCTCCCCAGTCCGTACAGTAAATGATTCATTTTGGGTTTTCCTGTCTAGCATCCAGGAACTGTCTTGTATTGTCTGGTATAGATGCCAATAGGCTCTTTCTGTGGAGTTGGAAGGACATCGAGGCAGGTCAATCCGAGCATTTCAGCTAATTAGACATGCAAAGAAAAAGTTACACCAAAGCTCTTTTGAAGTTTTTATAAGAAGAGGAACAGAAAAGAAAATCTTTTTCTTATATTCAGGGATCTTAAACATGGAAGGCCACATAAGCTAAGAGCCATCCATGCTGTGGCATGTGAAATACATAAGGATTAAGACAGTGGAGAGGAGAGCAAACCTGAAAGACAAGGAAAGGGAAGCTGCCTGCGGTAGCATCCTGAACTCTGGAACCCGCTGTACTCATAGCTAATACAATGCAAGGAATTCAGGACCACGAGGGGGCTCATCCACTGAGACAGTTTGCTTGAGCTAATGGGAGCTCACCAACTCCAACTGGACTGGGAGTGAATGAGCATAGGAACAACCAAGCCCCTCTGAAGGGGGTTGACAGCTGGGGCAGACTGAAGGGCCACTGATAGTGACACTGGATGTGTCTCTACTGCATATACCGGCTTCATGTGATCCTAGTCTCTTTGGATGTAAACCTTGCTCAACCTAGATGTAGTAGGGAGGGCCTTGGGCTTTCCACAGGGCGGGGTGCATGGCACTCTCTTAGGGTTGGAGGGGTTGGGGGAGGGTCTATGGAGGGAGAGTGAGGGAATTGGGAGGAGGGGAGGGAGTAGGAATTTGGATTGGTTTTTTTTAATTAATAATAAAAAGAAAGAAAAAAATTCCAATTATAAAAGAAAATTAATTTTGGCTTTATTCCTTGGTCAAACTATGTGATTTGCATTCAAGGGTGATAAATAGTACAAGGCCCTGACAAAAGCAATGTGAAAATGAAATAACTCATTAGAATTAACTTTTTAAAAACGTCATAACGTCATATGAACGGTTCATGCTGTGAGCCTCTGTCTGTCACTTGATTCTGATGTCAAATTACTCTCCTTCTGTGTCATCTGAGTAGTTAGGATGAGTGATGAATAGAAATTAAGTAGACTTTTCTGAAAGGGTATGGGGATAAAATTCACCATAACCAGATGGAAAACATTCTCTGACTCTATGATTGTCGGATTCACTCATTCATCAAATAAATATTTATTAAGCGCCTACTGTGTACCAGATAGTTCTCTAGTTTCTGCGAATGTGACATGAGCAAGTGCCTTCTCCCACAGGACAGATGATATAAGAGGTGACAACCTAGGCAAGCAGGTCACGTGTATCCAATGCAGATGGTGGTAACTGCTTAGAGGAAACAAAACAATTAAAAACACGAACCTGTCTCTGAAGAGCCAGGTGTACTAAAATTTCATATACAGAACCCATGAAAGACTCCTGAAGAAGGAGTCTCTGGAGCAAAGACCTGAAAGAGGAGCAGGGTTGAGTCACATAACCACATGAGGAGTGACTTCAGACAGGCCTATGGTGAGGGCAGGAAGAAGGTGAGCATCTCATCAAAGAGGCACTGCAACAATTCTGATCAGCTGTGATGGCATTCTAGACCAAAGGAATGGCTTTTTGCTTGCAGAGTTAATACTTACATGCTACAACTGGAACCTGAAAGAAAGACAGCAGTTAGGCATGACTTTCACACTTCCAAACTAAGTGTTAGAAGGGTGGAGTTTCTGTTCACTGGCATTGTGAATGCTACAGTGAGAGATTTAGCTAGGACATTTAAGACACATAAGGTGGGTGGGTGACACTAGTTACAGACATTTTAAATTCTAGACACTTAGTGGAGGTGTAAAGAATCTGCTGAACATAAAATTCAGACACATTCTACCAGGGAGACTCTCTCCTTGAGTGTGGGGTGTGCACAATGACTTCCTTCCCAAGAGGGAATAGGAACAGGGGAGGGAAGCAACTTTAGAGTGGAGAGCTGTGACAAGCACTCCTTTGGCTGGATGGCCAGTGTGAATACCTACAACAGCCATGTTGTTAGGGTATGTTCTTAGCAGGATGGGATGGAAATGACCCAATAGGATCTTTCCTTCGGATCTTCCTTTGTTGTTGTTTTATTTAGTGTTTGTCTTTTGTGGGTCTCACTATGTATCTTAGATCGGTCACACACTTGTGGGGAATCCTCCTGTCTTAATCTCCCATGTTCTGAAATTATAGATTTATGTCACCATACCCAGATAGTCATTTAATTTAAAACTCACTACCTAAGACCCCAAATCCCCTAGCCCACAACCTTATTACCTATTATCCTATAAGTGAACATCTGATTAATCAAAACATATACTTCACTGGTCTTCAAAACATCCAATGTTATCAGACACAGAAAACCTTCGAAACTATTACAGTCAATAGGAGACTAAGAAGAAACGATTCAGTGTAACACAGCATACTAGATAGGATCCTAAATAACATCAGGTGCAATAGGAGTCTGAAGCATACATTTTTACTAAGGAAACCTTATCAGCATCGACTCACCAGTTGTGGCAAATGTTCTAAGCCCATGTGTGATACCGAAATAGAAAATTGGAAGTGGGTGTAAGAACACTCTACACTGACAAGTTTTTTAAATTGAGAAGTCTGTAACTACTCTAAAATATAAAGTTTAATTTTTAAAACAATACTAATGAGCATTTTCTACTAAAATGAAGCAATTATGCTGTCTTGGAAAATCAATAGGAAGCTTAGAGCTTTACAGTTCTGAAGGCTAGACATCAAAGATGAATGCCATTGTATGAAAACCAAGGTCAGCAGTACAGTTTCTTCTATCTGCTTTCCTTCTAGTCCATTCATCTATCTATCTGTCTGTCTATCTACTATCTATCATTTCTCTATTTATCATCTATATCTATTATTTACACACAAACACATAAATATATAATATATATAAAATCTACCTATTTATGTTTCTTTCCCCTGAATCTTATAGTCTTACTTCCTCAGATTAGAACTCCTTTGATTACATTGATCCGACACTGGATGATCTCAAATGTCCTCTCCATGCCCAAACTGAAAATTCATTTCTGACTTAAAAACCTGCCTATTCATCAACTCCAGGGTTTAGAATGTGAGTGTACATGTTAGTACTTTGCCTTTAAAGTGTTGTACTTCAACTAATAACCATGATGGCTAATAACCATTAACTACATTGCCATCCAAAGAAAAGTTGTTACTATGCTCTACAAGAGCAATTTGGATGGAGTGGTGAGGTGGAAGGTGGCTGAGGGATATGAAAAGGGAATGGAAGTGGAAGTACTGGGAAAAAAAGCATATGAACCTTCTACACTGATCTGGCTAACAATGGTGTATAAGTTAGGACTCTCCAAACCAGAGAAACAGTGGGATTTAGGTATATATACCTAAGAGAGAGAGAGGGAGAGAGAGAGAGAGAGAGAGAGAGAGAGAGAGAGAGAGAGAGAGAGAGAGAGAGATTTATGTGAATCTCCTGTAATTATGGAGGCTTGAAAAGCCCAAAATCTCATGGGACGGGCAGTCATACAGAGACTCAGGAAAGTGTTGTGTTTGAAGACTAAAGACAGGCAGGCTGCAGACTCCCAGAGTTATTACACATGTGTAACCAGGAATAATGGGCTGGGTAGGAAGAGGAGGCAATCTGTGAAGGATATAAGTTAAACCAAGATTACAGGTAGATTAAAGACTGGTAATTCCAAGGTCAAGAGTAGACAATGTGAAAGTACCATCTTGCAAGGGACCAGGGTTTGGTTTCTAGCACCCACTTTGGGGCTTACAATCGTCAATAACACCAGTTTGAAATGATCCAATACCCTATTCTGGCATCTTGTGGGCAACAGACATGCACATGGTATATATTAAATCAGTGGGTAAACATAGACATAAGACAGTAGTAAACAAAACTTCAAAAAAACATTCTAACACTGGTGATTTTTTCAAGAAGAACAGATTGAATCTTGAAGGTTTTAGTTTTTAAATCCTCCAGCAAAGGGAAACAGAAGCTTCCACAGAATGCCTTAGCGAGACACTAACATCAACAAATTACAGGCCTTGGATATGGGTGAGGGAACCCAAGCAGGACCAGAGATCAGAAACTCTCTCTATATAGATACTATCAGAAAGTGAGAACAATTCTGTAGCTGAGTAATTCAATAAATGTTCCCTCTAGGAAAAGCACCTGGAGTAAACTGTAATTGGTAAAACAAGAAGCAGCAATTTCTCATTTTGTCCAAGAAGAATGTTTTATATTTGAGTTAAAATTATTTTTGCCTGTGCTTAGATGAAATGATAAAGTATTTTATTTTGTCTTCCTTTCGAGTACTATTAGAGACTGAGGCTAATGTTGTGTTATTGTCTATACATATATGTATTTGTGTGTGTGTGTGTGTGTGTGTGTGTGTGTGTGTAACTTAGCCTCCAGATGCTAGATGCTATTCTTTTATGGATTTAAAAATAACCTTTACACAGGAATAGGGAAATGTCAAAACCCATTGCTGAAACCTTCAAAAAACAAGGAGCTATGAATGGCTAAGGAATATAATGACTGAAGCCAGAAGTGGGGTCTTGTATCATGAGACTGAAGGCGTCATTTGTTTGGTTACTTATTTGTGAGTTTACTAGAAGCGAACAGTTTCTTTAGTCATCTCTAGGCTCCTCTTTAAGGAGAAAATTTAACACATATGAGGGATACCAAACAGTCATCTCTTAAATGGGACATTTTATTTGAATTGTAGCAGAAGGTAAAGGGAATATTCATAGAGCAAAATAAGGATAAATACTCAAAAAATGTAAGGGGTGAATATTAGGAATAAATAGAAAGGGATGAAGAAACTCCCAGAATTACTTAGCCTTCCCGGCTCCACCTGAATAATAAACCTTGAATTGTTGCCTGGGAGCAATCTCTGTTACCACACAGGTATAACTCTTACTGGTGGCTGAACTTCAAAGGATATTGTCATTCTCAGTATGTAAGCTCCCTTACTGACTAGGAAGAAGTATTTGTAACTATCTAGCCAAAAATGTCTTTATTATTGAGTTTATTTTAAGAATGCCTACATGTCATGGGAATGGCTCTGTTGGTTTGGCGTGTTGTCCTGTCTTAACTTCATAGCATATGTGTGTGAGAGGAGGCCTCAGAGGCTTCTGGGGTTTTTCTCTTGTCTCTTACTGGATAACTATGTGACCATGATCTGCAGGTCTTGTCCTTTTTGTACATTAGCATCTGCTTCATTGTGAAGTCATTTGCTAGAAGCACTTAAAATTTCATTATGTAGGATACTCATGGCATAAAAAAATTACTTGCCTATTTTCTACCATTTGTTTAGCTCCAGTTAAAGGAAGTAGAATATCATTGATTTAAGCATGAGGGTCTTGCTTCACAGACTATGGAACTGAATCCAAGTTCCTCTACTGATAAAACTTTAACATTTTTAATATTAATTTCTACATCTACAAAATTGAAATAATAAGAGTATGTGGCTTGTATATTGGGTTAAGAACAAATAAGTTAATATATGCAAAGTATTCAGCAAAATTTTTGCTTGATGTATATATGAGGTACCTGGCAGCAATGCTAATTGTGTGGGTCAATTGCTCAGTTATTGCAGTCACCACACTAGTTCAATGATTATTACTGTATCTGCGGTTCAAGGACAGCACTGACCTGTCCTTGAGCTCCAGCTCTGGAAGCAATTCAATGTCTCTGAAAATGAATGTCTTTACATGTGAAGCATGTTTATTCACTGATTCTAATTTCTGCAGAATCATGAGAGGATTAAATCGAATGTGAATATGCCAGTTATTGCCCTATACTGCTCATATCATGAACACTATTTTCCTTCCTTCATGCTTCTCGTGATTCGTTGTGAAACTAGGGTGGCTTTCCAAGGGGAGCCTTGGGCTACCTGTTTATTCTTTGGTATACAACAAACACAGACAAATCAGTGTCACTGAATGTAGAAGAGTGGAAAGTTACATCATTTGGTGTCTTAGTTAGGCTTTCTGTTGCTATGGGAGACACCATGACTACAACAACTCTGAGAGAGGAAAAACATTTAATTGGAGCTGGCTTATAGTTCAGAGGGTTTAGTTCATTGTCATCATGGCAGGAAGCATGGTGGCATGAAGGCAGACATGGCTCTGGAGAGGTAGCAGAGAATTCTATATCCAGAATGGCAGGCAGTAGGAAGAGAGAGAAACAATGACCTGGATTACTCATTTGTAACCTCAAAGCCCACCCCCCTCACTGACACACTTTCTCCAAGTTCGCATCTACTTCAACAAGGCCACCCCTCCTAACAGTACCTCTCCCTTGTGACCAAGCATACAAATATATGAACCTGTGGGGACCATTCTAATTCAAACCACAACACTTGGGACTGACACTCTCTATAAGCACTAGACTTTGCTTGGTGTTAGACTCTCAGTCTAAGTAACAGAGAAACCGAGTAATAAAACTCACTGTAAGTACCAGGGCATCACGTAAAATAAATAAGTGTACCCTCCTAGAGGCAGAAAGGATATCTCTTCGGCACAGACAGAGAAAGCAGGGTATCAAAGCGTCATTAAATACCTCTGCTAGAAACTGTGTGCCATTTCCCCTTTTATTTCAAGAAGTTAAAATACCTTGTTCCAATTTCTAGCCAGCTCCATGATAACTCAGAATTACACTTTCATATTCAAGGAAGTAATATGATCCCTAGACCATGTAAGTACCACGAGAATTATGCGAGACCTTTCAGGACTCACATTCTACATCATCATATTCAGTAAAAATGGATGTGTACAATCATTTCCTAGATGACTAATGTGCAGTTACTGTACGGACTGGCCACTGAGCACACATCAGTGACGAAACAGATCCAAGAGCAATGTGCCATAGGAGATGATGGAAAACATAATAAGAAGGGGAGCCGGTTTAGAATTACAGATGACTTGATAATATTCAAGAAACAGAGTCTTCTGACACAATTTCCAGATCTCTGGTGTGGATCAAAGGAGAGGATGTGATACAACGTGCAGCCATTGTGAGCCGAGCAATAGACATATGAGTTTTGTTCGTCTGTTGGAAGGAATTGAAAATTGAAAGATAACACATTTGTTTCCTGTGGTCGCACGCACAGTTCTGTAACACAGGGGAGTTGCTTCAGCTCTTGTTTTCAGAGTTGAACCAAGTATATACAGGCAGGACATCCACGAGATGGTCAGATAATCTGCCTGGCTTCCCTTCTTCCTGGGTGTCCATCAGAGATATCTCCCAGTCCGTAGCATTTTGGTGTCCTGAAGGTAATCTATGTGGTGGCCAAGAGTGAAGCAGTTTTTGCAGTTTCCTCTCATCTTCTCATGGTGCACAGTTTTCTCAAGTTCCCAATTTCTTAGACTGTGACTCATGAAAATCTTAATTACAGGAAAAGTTTCTAAAGAGGCAATTACCAAAAATTAATTCCAAACCAAACATGTAATAAATCCAGGTGTTTCTAGCAGGCCTTGCCCATGTTGCATCACACGGCTCCATTGCAGCCTCACTCTGAACAGAACAGCATGTGCACTTTGCACCGTGTATGCTGTCATCTCGTGCAGTGCCAACAAACCCCGCCTGAAAAAGCCAGGCTCGGATTTGAGACCCTTCTAGGTTATGAATTACAGTGTTCTTACTCTTCAGTTTGTTTTCTGAGAAACAATAGTTTATTTACAGAAAACGAGGACTATTCCTATTCCCTTACAATCATTCCTAGGCATATGTTTAGAATGGATTGTTTTAGAATTTTTGTGACACCTGTGAAACCATATCAATATGGTTTTCTAAATAATGACGATATCAACCACAATGTCAATGAGAATGGGGGAAATCTCACAAACTCCACACAACAAAGAGCTGCAGGCAATCAATAGCTGTTGAGAGAAGAAGAAATGGTTTCCTCCAGGGATGAACAAACAGTCATCGTTAAATATATGGACAAAAAGAACAACCAGATGGACTTGGCAAAGGAGAGAGAGAGAGAGAGAGAGAGAGAGAGTCTGAGTGAGTCAATAATATTTAAAGAGAAAGAGGTCATGAATTGGAGAGAGAGGGGAACACAGGAAGAGCTGGATTGGGAAAAAGAGAAGTGAGATGATGTAAATACAATATTCAAGTATCAAGTATGAAATTCTGAAAAACAATAATAAATTTTAAAATGCTGTCTGCATTCTTGAGTTTTATTTCAAAGTTATCAATTGAATTTTTGTTTAGAATTAGACAAGAATTTCCAACAACTTCTGAAATTTATTTCTGACCTTAAATATAGTTTTGCCATTTCGAACTAGCTATTTAAGCAAAACAAGAGTCTTACCATTGATATTTATAAAGCCAAACAATTGGTCAACTTTGAAGAACGCAAATGATGCTCTACATCCTGTAGTATCAATTACATAGCCAATATTTAATTTTTATGTACTTCCTTATGCAAAACTCTACAAACACACCCATCTCGTTACTATGTAAATTTGCTTTTAGTTTTATTAAATGGTTAAAATTGTATGTATGCCAACTAGTTTTCAAATCAATTTCTTAATGACTGTTATCAGCAAATGCTTATTTGCATACCTGTTGATTTAGCTACATACCCAGGGTTGTGTCATAATGTCTCAGATGAGAAGGGGCTGCAAAGAGATAGAGAATGAGGAACCGTGCTCTAGCTAGTGAGTGGAAGTGTTGGCTACTATTGCTTACCATGTGCTTTGACAAGCAATATTTTAATACTCACATTGATTTCTGATAAGGGAATACCTTCCCACAGCACATCTCAAGATTCTTCCTTATGACATCCAAAATTCCCAACAGTGGCAGAAGAAGATACCAACACAGTAATAACCCTAGCTGAAAAGGAACTATGTCAAGACTTTAGGGACATTGCCGTAACCCTTCTTAGTAGGGTTATAAGTTATTTTTCTCTTCGATATTTTCTACTCGTCCATATATATTTTTTAGACATATGTAATAAATATCCACTGACATAACAATTATAAAAAGTGTTTTAAATAGAGCCAGTCGGGCAAAACTTCCAGATGAGCTGTAGGCTCTGGCACACTCAGGTCAAAGGGGTTTCATGAAAATCACAGAGAGTTCTGCTCGGTTCAACATTATTGGATGGATAACGAAGACTAAAAGCAAGCAACATCATCAACTAGCAAATGGTCTCAAAGTTCTGTTTTGTTTTATGAAAAATGGGCCAGACCTCCCAGAAGAGCTGGTGACAAACCCAACCTTCAGAGTGAGACATATTCATTTAATGATTTTTGCAGGTAACAAGCATGAAACTGTCTTCTGCAGGAGTAATATTCTGGAAGGCAAGTGAAATTTATGACATCATGTTAGTTCCTTAAGCCAGGAATTTTGATTCTGTGTAGAAGAGGAAAATTGAACTGCCCCTTGCATCCAGAAGACACTGAGAGGAGAGCGTGTGTGGGTCTTTTGTTTTCAAGCACACAGGTTACCGTATGAAAATGGAATGGATTGGCACAAGCTGTTTAGACCGGACTGTCATATGCTACCAATAAATTGAGATGAAATTTTAAAAGTTACTATTTCTTGGCAAGAGAAATGAAGTCATGGTTAAAAGTACTTATTTGGTTCCCAGCACCTGCTTAGACTCACAGCCATCCATAACTTCAGTTCTAGGAGACCCAATGGCTGCTCCTAACTTCTGCAGGCATATATATATGGTGCAACAGCTATTTGTGCCAGAAAACTACTCCCACACATAAAAATAGATAATTTTTTTAAGTTACTGCTTCTGAGACTTCAGAACAACTAGAATAGAAACAATTTTCTTTGATATAAATCACGTTTTCTCTTTTGAGTCACAGCAAAGCATCAAATTTTAAGTTCAAATAAAGATTGGCATCCATAAGAAGCTATGGAAACTAACATTGAACTCATAGTATGTGGCAGAGAATGTAGTCTAGAGATACAAAGAGAACAGCACCGTTTTGCCTCTATTTGTCAAGAAAAAAAGAAAACTCAAACTCTTATGTACCATGACCAGTATTTAACATTTTACATACAGCAATCCGAAAATTAAAAACATAACTGGTCTCCCCAGTACGGATTATATAAAATCATGCATTTCAACCCCTTATCAGGGGGCCTATTCCACCAGTATTTACCATCAGAGAAACCAGGACGTGGCTTTGTTTTGACACTGCACAAACTCCTAACCAGAGTCTTCAGTCTCTAGGAAGACTGTATCTAAATATCAGATACGATGGCCGACAGCTATGATGAAGAAAAGCAGGTTCTGTGTTCCTTTAAGAGGTGCTTTGATCCCCTCCGCTCGGGTGAGGAATTGAAATCAAGGAGCATTCCGTTCCTCAGACACATGTCCTCATGTTTCTGCGTGCTCATGGTGTTCTCGGAAGTCTCCATGGACACACCACATCTAGGCTCGAGCTTTATGACCAGCTCGCTTGTTTAGTCGCACATTATCCAGAGGACTGCATGTTACTCAGTTCTCCTTCCAAGATGTACTTACGAGCTGCTTAGGAATCCTTTCAATCCCTGATAAAGAAAATGAAGCTTAAGTGGGAACAGTGAGGCGAGCTGGAGGAAGTCATCGTGAAAGTAAACTATGATGTGCTTAGGAAAGGGTTTGCTTACAAGGCGGTAACCAGAGCTACTTTGGCAGTCGTCACAGTTTCTCCACACCACGAATGCACTAACTGCCACTGAACTGTACACTTTAATGGCCCAGATGCAAATGTTATGTCATAAAGACTTTGCAATGATGAGCAATGTGGTAAATGAAAGGAAAAACTGAGCCCTTTGCCGCAGACTTACAGTTTCTCACCATTGGATAAGGAACCTGGAAAGAGGTCTGGGCAAGTGCTGATTCTTTTTTTTAAACATGTTAGGAACAACCATTTATCATTTGATAGAACAAAAGAGTTTGTTAATGAAACAGACGGGAAAATATTTAAGCGTGTTCCAGCTCATAAGGTAAGTACAGGATAGTTTAATAGACTGGTTTCAGCTATGTATGAGCATGTGGGGGGGGGGTGTATAAGTGTCTCTGTACTATATTGTGATATGACATGTATTCTTCACCCTATGTTTTAATGAAAAAAGTTAAAAATACTAAACTGGTCTAACTTTTCATCTCATAAAAATATCCCTTCCATAAAAATTACCTTTATTTTTTAATAGGACCAAATGAAACCTGTGAGAAAAGATAGAAGGCAAATAATCATAGCAAATACAGTCCATGGAAGATGTAACTAGTAAAAGCAGATGTAGACACATACCATTATTACTAGTATTCAATTCAAAGGTGAAACTGTAGAGTGGATGTCTATTGACAGGCAGCAGTTACAGTCTTTTGTTTACAAAAATTAATTGGAGGACAGTCCAGCAGACTACTAGAAGCTTCATTTCCATACAGGAGTGAAGGAATATACCTTCTGAACACTTTGGCAAGCTAAACCTTATAGAGAAATGAGAACTAGCATTTGAAAACACTTTCAGACTAATCTACAAGAATGTAATAAACAAGAGGTCAGAGAAATGGCTCATTGGTTAAAAGCACATATTGCTCTTGCAGAGGACCCAAGTTTTATACCTAGTGCACATTTCAATTGGCTCATCAATGGCTGTCACTTCAGCTCCTGGGGATCCTCCGGTTTCCATGGTTACCTGCAATTATGTGCACATACGCACACACAGAAACACAAGTACACATAATTTTAAAAATATGTTTGAAAGACTGTGATGAACATGTGAGGTTCTTTTTAAGGTAACAGAGTAAATTCAGATGGGACCTATCCTCTAGGCTGTATCTTGTCCCACCATAAATCAGAATTGTGCATTGCTATTCTAGAAAAGATGTCAAGGAAGTGCTCTGCGTTCTGAAAAAGTACATGGATGTGATGAAAAATGTGATCTAGTATTTTATGTTATCTTCATTTCAGGCACTATCAGTATTGGGTGAGCTGTCAGACCATGCCTGTCACATGAAAGGCAAAACTAGTTGAAACAAAAACTTGTAATAGTTTGCTATAGTCTACCTCTCAGGCAGCAGTGACATCATTGTCCTCCAGGATCCACCTCTTCTGTAGGTATGCTCCTCCTTCTGCATCTATGAGACCTACCAGACTCATAGACACTTCTGTTAGAGAACACCAGGCTCTGATTACTTGTTTCAATCATTCATCGGTGAGTGCCAGATGCTTGACCAATGAGAAAATACAAAATGTCATCCAAAGACGACATTTACCCTATGTGCAGTGGGCTATCAATAAGATCTTGCTGACATTTGGACTTAAAACTTCCTGCTTCCAAAAATGCTGATGATAAAAACCCCACACCATAGATACTTGTGCAAAGTTACATCTTCCCGAGTGTGGAAAATAGTTTCTGGGGTAGTCATAAATATTTCCAAATTTTTCTCAGACAGAAGAGCTTTCCACGGCTTAAGAAGATTTTCAGTAAAGATGTTCAGGCAAACTCTCCTGAAAGCAATGAAAGACCTTGTTCTTCTGTATTTGGGAAAGAGGAGAGGGGGAAGGATGGCATCAGTCCCTGGGAGCTGAAGCTGCACCATTTGCAAAAGGACAAAACCAATCACCCAGGGAAGCAGCAGGAATGGTTGCAAATGAGTGACTGAGGAATCTATGACAGTTAACATTTCAGTTCAAATGTTGTGGATTCATAGAATTAAAACGTGAATCTATCTGGAAAAGATTATATCTAAACAATTATACCCACTATTAAGAAGTCTAATCCATAACACGGATTCTTTGGGGAAATTTTATTCCACAATAGAAAGATAAGCAGTGTAGAATCAATCTCTCTCTATCTCTATCTCCCATATGTGTGTGTGTGTGTGTACATACGTATCCATATATGTATATATGTACATGTATACATATATGTGTATATGTATATATGTATGTGTATATATGAAGAAGGATGCTAAAAAGAAATTTAGCTAGCTCACATTGGCTCAGAATTGAGTATAATAAAGGATTATTTATTTAGGGGTAGACTCACAGATCACAATCCTCTGCATGAATGGGGAACAGGAAACAAATCACGCCACTGGAAGAGAGACCAGACCTATGCTTTACATTGGCATTTATACTATAAGAGACCACACCCAAGTAGGCGGGTAACTTAAAGGCTACTGGCTGTAGGAATTCCTACAGCACCTCCCCCTTTTGTTTAAATAAGAAAGTTCTAAGCCTAATACAAAATTATATACAATAAGAACAAATATCTGGTTAAAAAAATAGAATTACAACCAGCATAAACAATATCAAGCAAGAAACATGTGATAAATGTTTCAATAATTATCCTATCCTAAGGAGTTTAAATTTTGTATTATAATTAACTTGTCCAAGTCATAAGCAGACAGTAACTGAAGCTATCTAGTCTTCAACCCCATCAAAGACCCAAGAAGGGAAACAATATTACTTGAGTAAGCAGGAAGTGCAATCAAGCAACTTCTGAAATGTGCAACAAATAACAGAGACAACTGACTACCTGGGCAATCACCCAAAGTCTCATTTGCAATGTTGGAGCAACCAACTTTGGCTAAGGCCTAGAGTAACTGACAGACCATTTTCAGAAGCAGGAAAATTTTCAAAACCATCTTACCCTGTCTTGGCAAGATTTGACAGTCTTTTTTCTTGTATCCTGCTTTTCCTGTCTAGACATAATGAATTTTGTCAGTGATTGATGCATGGGCAGTTCCTTGCCCAAAGGCCAGTTTGCCAAGAAGAAAACAAGCTCCAAGTGGAGTGTCTTCGGTGCTCAACATTGGAATAGATCTGTGCTGCCAGGAACAATCATGTCTCATGTCAACAAACTCTAAGTTATTTAAATGCCATATTCTACAGCTCTTTGAATTGGTTGAAGATTACCTATCTGTAATATACAATCTCTATATATCTAAAGTATACAATCTCTATATATCTAAAGAACCTGATTAGTCTAACTATAAGTATGACAAACATGGATGACTATTGACCTATAATTCTCAATACCTATATAACTTAAAGACTAAGGCTTCATATTAGAATATCAAACAATCTTTAAACAACTGTGCAACAAATGAGGACAATGATCTCAAAATGTAAACAATGTATAAGTATCTTGATCAGAGGTAGAAATGTATATTGCAATATGATAAATATATCTTAAAATTCTATCAATATACAAAATCTTAGGCAGAGATAGAAGCATGCATGCATACAATATGACAAAATAACTTTACCAAGGTATACAAATATTGTAGATAAAAATAAGAACATATTCAATATAATTTAAGTTTGTATCAATATACAAGAAACTTTACCAATGTAAATTGCCTATAAATAATAGCTCACAAGCATTCACTCTATTACTCACATTATTAGTGTGAGTAAGCTATCTAATAATTATAATCAACCCCTAAATGATGTTCCTATCCCTGAGGACAAACTTTGTTGGGAGAAGGGTCGTCATCTTCTAGAATTACTTCCAGCTGTCAAGGGTGATGTTCTTTCTATGGGATCCTCTGAAAGTAAAATGATGGTTAAGCTCCAGGATTACTGTCTGGTATAACTGCAAATAGTCTCTGAGTATTCGGTAGGGTTTTTCTGAGGTTCCTATTTGAAGTTCTGGGCAGAACGTTGTTAAAAACAAAGTGCACCATTTCAGCTAATCAACTTGGAGCCATCTTTAGCAGCTGGTACCCAAAACAGGTCTTGTAGTAGTGCTATCAGAATCATGACATCAAATCAAACAAGTGGAGTTGTTGATGTGGGGCCCCATCTTCTTCCTGGAAAGTTCAAAGATTGTTGCAGGAAAATTCATTGTTCATTGTGGAAAACTTAAACTTTACTTATACAGATATATATATTCAATGAAAGGTATGGTAGAGACAAAAATAGGTATGAAGAAAAGTTAATGTTTTTTCTAAATTCTTTTTCTTTCTGTCCCATACTATGGCTCTTAACATGAGACAGAAACTTTGAATTTTTATTTTAACAACATGCTTGGATTTAGAGAAGGACAGAGCCAGTGTCCAACTCCAAAGACAGCTTTGAATTTTAAGTGAGTCATGATTATTATTTTAATTAGTATTCAGAGATTCTTACCCTCAGATGACTTGTCCTCATAAGTGATAATTCTCTTTGCTTGGTGATCCTATCTGAATAATTATCTTTTCTTCTTTAGGCATTTAGATGTCAAGGGTCTCTTAACTTTTTGAAGACAAATATTTTCCCACAAAGACAACAACAGAACCCTGCCCCAACCCTTATGAAGTTTCCGTACCACCTGATTGGTTATTACCTCTGTGGATGAGCCATCATTTCTCTTTCTCAAGAGATTTCTTGTTTTCAAACTGAATCTTTATTAATTTTGATGGTATCCATAACTTTTCTTCTCCTGCTGAAACAAGAGAAAAACCCTTTCCCCAACATAGCACATCTCCTGGCTTCCATTGTGAAGTTAACACATGCTTAAAATATACCAGCTGATTTAATTCAGAAGACTTTTCTATTATCCAATGTCTCTCTGCTGCTGTTGTTCCTTTCTCATTAGTGTTTTAAAAATTTGAGGATAATAAAGACTTATGTAATCTATTTCTGGGAATATTTTCCATCTCTTTCTGTTTGTTTAACATATCCTTTAGAGTTTGATTTGATCTTTCTATAACTGCCTGACCTGTAGGATTGTGTGGTATACCTGTAATATGCTTTATATTATAATAAGCAAAAAAGCGTTTCATTTTCTTAGAGACATATGCTGGACCATTATCTGTCTTTATTTGTGCAGGTATACACATGATGGCCATAACTTCTAATAAGTGCATGATTACTGAATCAGCCTTTTCTGAGCTCAAAGCTGTTGCCCATTGAAAACCTGAATAAGTGTCAATGGTGTGGTGTACATATTTTAATTTTCCAAATTCTGCAAAGTGGAACACATTCGTCTGCCAGATTTGATTCCTTTGAGTTCCCTTTGGGTTACTCTCTGCAGGTAGCAGTGTTTGGTTATAGAAAGAACAAATAGGACATCTCTTTATAATCTCCTTAGCTTTTTGCCATGTAATAGAAAACTCTTTCTTTAAACCTTTGCTATTGACATGATGTTTCTTATAAAATTCTGAGTCCTTCAACACATTTCCAATCAATAATCAATCAATTTCTGCATTACCTTGTGGTAGAGGACCTGGCAGACCCATATGGGATCGGATGTGTGTTATGTATATGGGACAGAGCCTATTCCTGATTATGTTTTGAACCTGTATGAATAATGAAGTCAATTCTGTATCATCTGGTATAAATTCAGTGGTTTCAACATGCAAGACAACTCTTTCTGCATATTGTGAATCATTAACTATATTAAGAGGTTCTTTAAAATCCCTTTATACCATGAGACTAGCATATAATTCTGCCTTTTGGACAGAATTATAAGGGCTTTGTCCTACCTTACTTAAATCTTCTAATTTGTAACCTGCCTTTCCTGATTTATTTGCATCAGTATAGAATGTACAGCCTCCAGTTGTTGGTGTGTCCCAGACAATGTGGGGAAGAATCCAAGTAGTTATCTTTATAAGGTTAATTCTATCACTTTTGGAATAATTGTTATTAATCTGTCCTAAAAAATTAGCACAAACTCTTTGCCAAGGTTTATTGTATTCCCATAATTTTTAAATTTCATCAGAAGTAAAAGGCACTATAGTCTCTGCTGGGTCTATACCTGCTAGTTGACAAAGTCTCAATTTTCCTTTTATAATTAATTCAGATACTTTTTCCACATAAGTTTTTAATTTTTTACTTGTTTTATGTGATAAAGAAATCCATTCTAAGATAGTATCTTCCCTTTGCATTAAAATTCCTGTTGGGGGGAATTATAGAAGGCAATATGACTAGAATGCCATTAAGATTTGGATTCACCCTATCCACATGTTCCTCCTGTAATTTTTCTTCAACAACAATCAATTCTCTGGGACTTTTTAAGTCTTTGTTACCATCTAAGGTTTTGTTTAAATAAACTATTAGATCAAATATTATTGTAACAGCTGGTCATAGACTGGAAATGTCTCCTAATAATCTTTGAAAGTCATTAAGAGTTCACAATAAATTTCTCCTAATTTGTGCCTTTTGTGTTCTAATTTTCTGTAAACCTATTTTCTAACCTAGGTAACTGACAGAATCACCATTTGGCAAAACTTTCTTTACTTCTTCAAACATTCTTTAAAAGTATCTATTTTAGAAGCAGATAGCAAAATGTCATCCATGTAATGGCAAATTATAGATTTAGGAAA
Organism: Ondatra zibethicus; assembly: GCA_004026605.1. Lineage (NCBI taxonomy): Eukaryota > Metazoa > Chordata > Mammalia > Rodentia > Cricetidae > Ondatra > Ondatra zibethicus. Next base: position 55,804 of record PVIU01011009.1, read on the forward strand.
TTTTTAACATATTATTTCCAATGGCTGACTTACAAAGTATTGAGCATTCCTTGTGGGAGTACAGTCCATAGTATCTTCTAGTAGGTTGAGAATTATTATAAGTAGGCACTGTGAAGGCAAATTTTTCTCTGTTCTTTTATTGTAAAGGTATAGAAAAGAAACAATTTTCAAAATCAATAACTATAAGAGGCCATTCTTTTGGTAATAGAGAAGACAGAGGAATTCCAGATTTTAGAGGGCCCATAGGTTGAATTACCTTGTTGACAGCTCCTAGATCTGTCACTATTCTCCATTTATCAGATTTCCTTTTAACAACAAATACAGGAAAATTCCAGGGGCTGACTGATTCTTCAATTTGGTGAGCATCTAGTTGCTCCTGTACCAGCTGTTCTAAAGCCTTCAGTTTATCTTCTGTTAACAACCACTGTCTAACCCATATTGGATTCTCAGTTACCCATTTTAAAGATAGGGCCAGTGGTACCTCTAAAGTTTTCTAGTTGCTTTGTATTCTTGTACAGCTTTAATGGCTGGTGACCTTTGTGTATAGTACCTTACAATATCCTTCCTAGAATTATCAGTTTCTGGGACTGCAGGAATGTTAATCTGGGTATTCCATTGCTGCAGCTGGCCACAACCCCATAAATTCACTGCTTGAATAACATTTAAACATCAGTTGAGGTCCATCATCTAAGACTGCTGAAACTAACTGAAGCCAGTCATGTGGTGTTGCCTTAATGTTAGAAGCCAATTTCTTTAACATATCCCTAACAAATGCAGAATGCAAGCCATAAGTTACTACTGCTTGCTTACTTTCTTCCAGATCATTCATTCCTATAGATATCTATCTACCTTCTTTGGATCCTTTTGGGCCTTTAGAACTTGATTGTTTATCAGAGTAGATTACAGGGTAGGAAGCTAAAACCCTGGATAAGTTATCTCTGACAGCTACTGGAGATTTTAAATCCTGTCCTTGTGCCTTCTTTCCCTGCTCATCAGCTCCAATAATTTCCTCAATCATTTCAAATCTTCTTACTATTGTCTTTTGTAAAGCCTAAATCTCCTAGCCTGTATATATTTCTAATGATTTCATTGAGGCACCTAGTCTTTGGTCCTCATTCTGCACATGTGATTCCGAGGTCTGAAGTTTTTCCTTTAAAGATAACATCTCATCCTTGGACATTATTTGGATAGCATGCAGATTGCCTTTCTCTATCTGCTAACCTATCATGTTTTAACAAAATTTGATTGTCAAATTCAACAGTATGCATTATTTCAGATAATTTCTCATATCCTTTGACATGGATTCAATTTTGTCTGTCAAATTAATGTTACCCATTTCAATAGTATTAATTTTTTCAGGTAACTTTTGATTTTCAATGGTATTAATCCTGTCAGCTAGCTGTTCATTATTAGTCTATAAAGACTGTATCATTTCTAAAAGTGGCTCATTCTTGGCTCTGTTATCAAACCATTTTCTTTAGTATATAATATGAAGATAAAAACTGAATCCCAATATCCAATAAATGGATGTATCTCAATAACCATATAAACATTGCAGAATACAATCCATATTATTAGCAAAAAAGTTACTAAAAGTTTCAATGGTAATGTTGTCTGCCATTATATAACTTTCATGTTTACTGATTTATTAATTAATAAAATATTTCCCTTATGTTATGTTATGAGTTCCAGTAAATTGTTTTGGGTGTAATAATCTTTATTGCCCAGCAGGTGTCATGATTGCAGCATTGCAACCAGTGGTGCAACCTGGTGCCAGGAACAGTCCTGAGCTGCTTTGTTTTTTTCGCCTTGGTGCTGGTTAAATACTGGGAAATATGCTTTGCTTGACAAATTAAAAGCAATTAAATCAATTCCATACATGGAGCAAGAAGCCCAGAACTCATGGGCAGGGAGCACAAACCAGAAGCTGCACAAGTCACCATGCAGCAGGGAATGCAGCAGTGGGGGGTGGGGACTACGCATGAGCTTGGGAAATTTTTAAGTCGCTGAACGCAGTTAGCTCCGCTGTGGTGGGGGTTTTACAAAAACTAATTAGTAGGTAAGAGCAAGCAAAGCAGGCAGGGTTAGGAGACTTTCTGGGCTGTGGACCTGTTAGGCCTTTAAGCTGGTCTATCCAGTAGATGTGGAGCTTGGCCCCATGTGGGTGCCAGATGAAGAAGGACACTAAAAAGAAATCACACACTAGCTTAGAATTGAGTATAATAAAGGGTTATTTATTTAGGGTTAGACTAACAGATCACAATCCTCTGCATGAATGGGGAACAGGAACCAAATCACACCTGAGCTTTAGTTGGCATTTATAATATAAGAGGTCATGCCCAAGTGTGCAGGTAACTTAAAGGCTACTGACTGTAGGAATTCTACATCATATGTGTGTGTGTGTGTGTGTGTGTGTGTATGTGTATGTATGCATGTGTGTATAGGTATATATGTGTGTATGTATACATATTCATGTATGTGTGTATATGTATGCATATATATGTGTGTTGAAAATATATTTTCCTTAGTATATTATATTCTGATTATGCCCCTTCCAACTCATCACCTTTCCTCCCACCCAAATTCACACCCTTTATTCCTCTCTCTCATTGGAAAACAAACAGCCATTTGAAGAAAAATAGTAAGATAAAATAAAAATAAACAAACCAATGTCTCTGCATCATGTCTATAAGTGATTTTTGTGTTTTTTCATTGACTTTTTCTTCTATTTGCTTTTTTTTTTGGTTCAGCATTGGGGGTTTCTTAATTTAAAAGATCCAAATGTGTTTATTGCTTTTTTAGTAAATTCTAACAAAAATCAATGTGTTTGTAAGCATGACCTACAGTATTGCAGGAGAGCACAAAATTCAGATTTCACAAAGAAGAGAAACAAATAATCTGAACCTTTGAAAATGTTCACACCTTCTGGTAACATGTTCTTTATCACAGAACAGAAGGGAAGTGAAAAAAGCTATAAGGTTTCACTGGCTTAATAAACAGGGGTTGCTGCTCAACAAGGGAACTGGGAGCAACTAAAAGAAGAAAAGTGGGGAAGGGAACAACACACAGAATGAGAACTGTATGAATGTGTGAGGGAGACCCCAAGGCTTTGCTGATAGCCACCTCGGAGCACCCACACTGAAATTCTAAGCACTGGTAAGACTTGCATCTCTTAGATCACCTCATAGGGAGAGAAAGCAACCGAGCAAACTATGTGCATCCGCACCTGTCCTAAGATCACACAAATTCCACAGGTGGAAGGAGGATTATGGAGACGCAGCGCAGTCTAACTCCCTCTGGGTGAGGGGCTACCACAGACCTCCTTTTAACCTAGAAACAAGCCTTGAAATGATTAAGCTAGTTTGCACACAGATTAACTTTCTGCCAGGACAAAGTCAGAGAAACACAAGGTCTGGTCAAAAAATGTAGTATTAATGATTCCCTGGTTGGTGACAATTCTTGGTGAACATGCCAAAAAGCAGACAGATGTGACTCAGAAGGGGGGAGATTCAAAAAATGGAAAGAACACAGAACTGACAAAAACCCAGACCTAGGAAGATACATCCTGCATGCTCATCCTCATTGGCAGATCCTGTGTCTAATCTTTAGATGAGAGTATATGACATTGGAGTAATGGCAGAAACCAGGAAAGTTAAAAGGGACCAACTGTGTTAGGGAAAATATCACTAAAGCTGGTGATGACTGGACACAGGTAGCTGGGGTAGCTTCAGATGGGAGTGGGGGAGTGAGGACAATTCAGAGGGCAAGGGAGGGTAGAGGTATAAAGAATATTTAGACTTATTTAAAAAGCTATAGGAAAATATTATTTTGTGTTTATTTAAAAATGCATAAATAATATATGTAAATATATTCATATATAAATAATTTCAAATGAGATAAACCATTTGGGATAATAATTCTCCCCTAAAGAGCAATAACAACAACAAAAAAAACCTGGTGGTTTGAAAGAAAATAGTCCCCAAAGAGAGTGGCACTATTAAGAGGCATGGCCTTGTTGAAGTAGGTGTGGCCTTATTGGAGGCAGTGTGACACTCAGAGGGTGGGCTCTGAGGTCTATTTTGCTCAAGCTTCACTCAGTGTAATACTCAGTCTACTTCCTGTTGCCTTCTGATCAAGATGTAGCTAGTACCTTATCTGCCTGCACACTACCATGCTCCCCACCATGATGGTAATGGACTGATCCTCTGAACTATAAGCCACCACCTCAATTAAAGTTTTCCTTTATAAGATTTGCTGTGATCATGGTGTCTTTTTGCAGCAATAGAAGCCCTAACTAAGACAGAGGCATGAGCCATCTCTATTCTGCTTGGTCATGGGACTTTAAGAGACTCCCAAACAATGTAGGCTATTGCTCTTGATTTTGTTACTTCCCAGAACTTGAAAATAAGATTCTATTGTGGCAAGACCCTATTGTTAGAGAAAATTAATACTTCAGAGTCAGGAATAAAGTTGTAACTGACATGTAAGCTCCCTCCCTGAGAACTGGCTCTCATAGTATCCAAAAGTGCTGCACTAGCTGTCAAGGAAGAAAAGTTGATACGCAAATCCATCTATACAGCCTATGAACCACAATCATAAACAAGATGGAAAAATACTCATAAAGGTGAAATAGTACTTATATCTTAGGGTAGCAAACAGCCATATAATTAGATTCAAGAACAATGCAATTGAAGGGAATTCACACCTAGTACTGCAAACCTAGCCAGCTACCCATGACTGGTGAGATCATGTACCCTGCCATGGAAAAAATGCCATTTTCTTAAGCTAGTTTAATTCCCAACTGTATTTTAAATACCTCTCTTTATACCCAGAGATAAGTGTAGCTCTCGCCTTATGTCAGAGAAGCTTGTTGAAGAAGATGGAGATCATTATAGATATCCCCAACGAGTGAAAATACAAAAAATAAAAACCGACTGTGGGGTAACCCACTCCAGCTGATACATTTAAAACTCAAACCTTACTCTTAAAGCTCAGGAATGTCATGGAAGAGGAGAGGAAAGAATGTAAAACCTGGAGGACCAAGGTGTCTGCTGTGAGGCGGCATCTTCTATATCTGATGAGAAGCTGTATCAGAAAATCTTAACCAGTTGTCTAAACAAGATCCACACAATGACAATACCAGCTGACATTCCCACAAGAATAAGGGGATGGCTCGGAAAACCCACCCATAGATGCAGAGTTGTAGGTAATTAATGGCTGTTGAGGGATAATCAGTCACCTACAGGAAGGAGCCCATTGATAAATTATCCAATCCCAAGAGGTCAGTACTAAACACATATACACATGAGCAGCACTAAAACATTAAATTGACAGGTTTTGTGTGTGTGTGTGTGTGTGTGTGCGTGCGCACACACGTGTTTGTATTCAAATTATCCAAAAGATAAATTTTAAAACATGAGATGTTAAAAAGTTGTGAATAAGTGTTCTACTGAATAAAATAAATTTGATAGCTGAAACTTTCAGAAAGTTGTTACAAATGCGTTCTATGTGTTCAAGAACTTAAAGAGAAGTATGAAATAGTTAAGAAAAGTTGAATCAAATGGAAAACTAGACACAAAAATGTAATTCAGAATAACTTTCAATTGAAGAATTGAAAAGCAGATTATATCCTGTCAGTGGAAAGGTACAGTGGACTTGAAGTTATAGCTACAGAAAATGCTGAAACAGAAATGCAAAGAAGAGGAAAATCACAGAATACAAAAATAATATTTAACAGAGATTCACTGACCCATTGAATAAATCAGGCAATCCAGTTGTGTAGCCTACAGCCCTGTAATTCTCTACCCACACCAACACAACAAAAGACCAGGGAAATTATTCTCAGACATTTCTAGAAAATTCTGTTGTTAGTATGTTTTGTGTTGTTTGTTTTTGTTTCTGTTTTTGTTTTGAGTTAGATTCTAGCTATGTAACCTAGGCTGGCCTCAAATTCACAATCCCCCTACTTCACCCTTTGATGTTTTGGGATTACAAGCATGTGATGGTTAGGAAATTATTTAAAAATTATTTCTTGGCAAAATATTTCCAAATATGGTGACAACCATGTAGCTAAAAATGTAAAACTGTGGAAAAAGATAATGGAGATAGGAAAATGCAAATGAGATGTACCATGATAAAATTGCTAGAAACCCTTCATAGAGGAAGAATTCTATGACCTTAAGAGCATCCATTATTAATGCAGCCATACATACAAAGATCAGAATAGCCAGAGAATTTCTTCAGCCACTTTTCATGACAGTAGTAAATTTTTACAATATCTAAAAAGAGAGAAAGAGAAAATAAACAAAACAAAACAACTAGACTGCTATAGTTAACAAACCACTTGGTTAAATTTATAAATTAATAAATGAATTAAAGGATTTTTAAATCAAAAGTAATTTGTGTGGTTTGTTTAGAATATACCTGGACTCATATTAAAGAAATATTAAAGAAAGTTTATGGGGATGGAAAATAATAGCAGATTGAAAGATGGATGGACAAGGAAACATGAGGGATGCACACATGAACTTACACGGGTGACAATGTAATTATCATTGTTTAAAGTTACAAAAGATAAAGTTAGATATTGATACAGAAATAGGGGGAAGAAGTCTGATTTAAAACATATGCAAAAGTAGAGCTGGGGAGATGGTTTTATTGGGAACAAGCATTTGCTCAACAGACACAAGGACCTAAAATTGGGTTCCCAAGACCCATATAAAAAGTGAGACTTGATTGTACTTGTGTGAAACCCTAGTGCTTGGGTGGGGGAATGGAGGTAGAGGGATTACTGCAATTTTCTGGTCACCAACTTAGACAAAAAGCAATGAGACCTAGGTTCAGGTAAAGATTCTGTCTCGAGAGACTAAGGTGAATAATGATGGAGAAAAACACAGGTCAATCTCTGCTCTCTGCATATATGTGCATGAGCACACACCTGCACATATACTATGCACACTCACAATTATATATATATACATATATATGACTTTACTCTTATATGTAAAATAAAATACATGTATGGACAAAAGATAAGATATAGAAATAGATGTGAGGATCCTTAAATTTGCATGGTACATACAACATCCCAAAGATGCATGCTGTTCTACGTTTATCAGCTTATTGTCATACATAATTATTCTTGAAAGTCTTTAATAATTTTTCATGTATCTGTGACATCATTTGTAATGTGTTTTGTCTCTAGGTGTAAAGGAATATACGTAACAAAAAAGCAGAAGGACTAGGATTATTTTATAACCAGCTAGAAGAAGAACAGGTTGCACAAAGGCAGTGTGGGGGGGGTGAGCGATTAAGAAATAATTATAATGCCACATACATATGAAAATGCTGTAATGAAACTTATTACTTTGCACAGTAACCTGAAGTTAACAACAAGGAGGCAAATTAATTTAAATAGAAGTGTGTGTAGTAAACCTACAGGATATCTCTAGAAAAATGAAGTAAGCAAAGATACAATAGAAATAAGAAAAACATTCAACCAATAAAAATCAAGGCAAAAGTGTGCTATGCAGGCAAGAAAAAAACCAGCAAAATAGTGCATGTAAGTCAATCCACACCAATAATTGCAACACAGAGATCTTGTCAGGCATGGTAACATATTACCCCAGCACAGAAGAACGATGATCAAAAGTTTGAAGCCAAACTAGACTATATACCAACAATTCCCACAAAGAGTGGTCGGAATTCCAGTTAAGAAGAAGGAATTATTAGACTACCATCTTTATGCTATAGGGAAGAAAATGTATGTAGATCCCAAAGTTGTTAAAAGGACTAAATCAGATAACATACAAACATTAATAATGGGGAATTTTATGCATATGAAATAAAAGACAAAATATATTTCAATACCAATTATCAAGGTAAAATTATAATTCAAATTATTAAAGATAAAAGAGTCAACATAGAAAAAAGTATATGTAGGACCTCAGTTAAATAACATTAAACACATGTAAGAAAATCTGACAGAATCTTAAAAGTTACTTTTCACAAATATAGTTATATATTGCTATGGTTTAGAAGCATACTGACTCCTGCCCCCAAAAAAGCTAATAAGCCAAAACATTGAACTTCAACTATTAGTGCTATTAAGAAGCAATTGGATCCTGAAGGCCATGAACTAATAAATAAAGTCATCCATTGATGGGTGCGTAATCAAGGACTGGACGGGAATATAAAGTGTAAACAGTGGAGTCTGGATGGAGGAAGTGGGTATCTGGATCAGTTTACACTGTTAGTATTTTTGTTGACAAACAAGAACTACAGTCAATGAGCGTCTAAAGTAACTGGTCAAAAGTCAATGAAACCTGCACTATCAATAAAATGATAAATTTCTAGCTATTCTGACAAAAATGGATAAGACACCTCACATATTGCTATTATTAAAAATGGGTATTAACGTACATAGCCACAGACATGAAAACTATAGTAGATTATGTAGTGAGCAGAGTTTACAACGATAAAATCTCCAACCTAGAGAAACAAAACACTTAAGTTGCCCAAACTGAAAAAGTTATAGAAATCCTAGACAGTCTGATAGCTAACATACAACTTATATTTGTAATTTAAACGTCCCAGAAAGAACTTTTATAAAGAAAAAAAAAACTCCATCATTTGCCTACACTGGTAAAGTCTAAGAAATATATGAGGAAAAAAGATAGCTATTATGAAAATACTGCTAGAAATTATTAGAGGAAGCCAGCTGACACAAAACCCAGGGAAGCACATTGCAGGACAAGAAGCCATCAAAGTTTTCCCAAAGCTCTCACAAACAGTAAGAGAAAACAAATTCCTTAAGCTCTATTGGCAGGCTCAATGCAATTCCCACTTAAAAAGATAATGCATAGTAATAAAGAGGAAAAAAATCCTAAGATTTCAAGATTTGTTTAACATTCAAAAAGTTGCCAAAATTTGCTGTTTGATGAGTAAAGAAAGCAAAATCATTTCAATAAATGGAAATAAAACATTTTAAAAACTCAATATCTACTTATGACAGATAGATAGATAAATTAAATAAATAAATATAGGCTTTTAGAAAAAAACTAATCTCCGTCTCAAAACGGCAGCATTAAAGAAGCTGGTGGTGAGCCTGGTGTGGTGTCTCCAGGCGAGGAAAGCTGAAGAAGTCACGAGCTGGAGCTCAGCCTGTGCTACATAAGCTAGACTCTGTCTCCAGCCATATCAAAAACAAAAATTATTGTTAAAAATTATTAATAGCGATAAGCTGAACATATTTTGTACATGATTCTGACTAAGACAAATGATAAAAAAAAAAAGAAACCAACAGCATACCAAATGAGAAAGGAAGAAATAAAACCATCTTTATTCTGAGGTATGATAAATTATGTGCAAAGGTGTAAGAAATCTTAAAAATTATTAAGACTAACAAGTGTATTCAGAAATATTACAGGATACATAGTCATTAAGAAAAAAATCAAATCTTAATTTTATTGTCTTATCAATAAAAAGAAAATTTCTGAGTTATAATAAACACTGTTGGTAAATAAATACTAAATGAGAATTTGATAAAATAAATACTAAATGTGAATTTGATAAAATAATTGTAGAACCAGTAACTAAAAGTTATATAACCTTATGACGAAGATTTTAAAATATCTAAGTGTTATCACAACTTGGAAGATTTCCTATTAAAATACAACACCTTCTTTAAGTGCTCTATAAATTTTATTATTAACTGAAACACCCTTTCAGGGTTAAATTGATAAACTTTCTAAAACGTGAAAATTCAACAATGTTCCCACAGACCTTCTGTCTCCATGCTGAGACTTGATAGACCACAATAATCAGACAATGGGCTATATTGTCACACATCAATGAGCCAGAACAGGATCAGGAAAAACAACTGCTTTTGTCAAATACAACAAGGCGATTCAGTGGGACACAGGATAGATTAGAGGGAGCAGCAAGGTGGCCTAATGGGTAAAGGCACAACTTGAGTTTCATAACTGGAAACCACATGTTCCATCTTCCCAGTGTGACCACATTGAATAAATCTCTTTTTTTTTCACTATTATTTTGGCTTTGTAAATTGGTTTATTGAGAACGGATGTCTGAACCTAACTTAAGGAATAGGCTGTAAGTTCAGGTTCAATAAAAGGAGGCAATAACAGACTGAAACAGTTGTCCTCTGACCTCCACTTGTGACTGCACAGACATACACAACTTTTAGAAATTTTAAATATTTTTAAAAGATGGATTTTCAACAAACAGTACTACATTGAGTATAAATGGGTAAATGCTATATTTTGCCTCACATCACAGACAAAATATAATTCAAAACTTATTGTAGATATAGTATAAAATTTAAAAATACAAAACATAGGAGGAGGTGAATTTTAGGGCATTCAAAGTCTCCATAGGTTAGTATAAGCTAATAACAAAAATTTCTGTATTACAGTGATCAAAAACAGCTCTTTCATGTTAAAGGAAACTCCTACTGGTCAAAGTGCAGAAAATCGCTGATTGTGAAGCACACAGACGCAATGGCTACATCTATAACACAACTACTATACCTAAGGGCCAGGGAGCATCTCCTCCCAAAAGAGGGAACAGAAAGATTATTAAAGTCAGAGGACCAAAACCTCTGCTGTAAGAATTATGTCTCCTAGAAGTGGCAGGGAAACTTGACTCATGATACCTCAATAATATGTCTGTTTGAACAAGATCTAAACACAGACAGCATCAATAGCCATGCTAATGTGGAAGGGAGAAGGATCTTAAGAATCTCTACTCCTAGACACAGAACTACAGGAACTAAGGAATGTTAAGAGCAGGAGAAGTAGTCATTCCCAGTGGCAAGCCCTTTAACTGATTATTCAATATGAACTGATCTGTCCTGAAATCATATAAATACAGTAACACTAAACAAACTGAACAGGTTGTGTTTATATATTCATGCTATCATGTGTGTGTGTGTGTGTGTGTGTGTGTGTAACAATAACATTGACTTTTAACTAATTAATTTAGATGCTAATTTACTGTAGTTCTTGTTTATTAACATAGACACTAACTGTGTAAATTAATTCTGATACCCATTTCCTCCATCTAGATAACAAAAAGGGCATGAATTTGATATGGAGCAAGAGGGAGAAATAGGGGACCTTGGGAAGAAGAAAGGGAAGGGGGGAAATTATGTAATTGTATTTGAATTTTCAAAGTGTGAAAGTGCAAAGGAAATGGGGAAATGTCTTCC
>PVIU01011010.1:0-67030 GCA_004026605.1 Ondatra zibethicus
TGACAGGGACATCTGCTTGACGTGTGTTAAGGAATATCCAATATCTCTAAGGTTTTATTCATGGTGCCTGAAGCTTCCTGAGTCATCAGCAGCAGGACATGGAATCCAGACCCACAATGAAGGGCTGGTTTTCCTTCCCAGGCTGTTGTCAAAGTCCTCTAACTTTTCCTGTCTGCGTATCCTATGTAAGAAGGATGCTGTGGCCTGCATGGAAGATGGGCCTGAATCTGCTCTTTGTCCTTTCTGTTTTATTGAACAACTAAATGAAACCCAGGTACACACACCATTTCTATAAACACAGTTTTAACATTTGGATGTATCAGATTGAGAGAAGACGTTTCCTTCTGCACAGAATGTCAGGGCACAGTGTGCAGTTGCACCCCTCCAGACTCACAGCCACCAGCTATTAGAATTGAGTCTTACAGCCATTAATCCCCATTTCAAAGTTGCCATGGCCAGTGCAGCAAATGCTAAAACATGGATTCCTGGGAGAGAAGAGCAATGACCAAGCACAGAGAGACACACAGATTCTCTGGCTTCCCTTGAGGGACAAAAGAGAACAACTTTACTTTAAAAACTTTATATTAAAGGAGAGAACAGGCTTTCTTGGTTACTGGGAGTGACAGACCTTATCTAGAGTTTTAGGGGACACCAGGGCTCAGAGCTGCCTCCTGAATGTACTTCACCCAAAAGCAGCACCTGGACGCATTTTCCTTCTGGCCAGCAGATTGCACAGAGGTTTTCTGAAAAGACATGCGAACACCGAGGGGAGGATGAACTGAGTCACAGGTTTACCTCGAGTTCCAGTTTTCCCTTGATGAGAGCTTTACAGGCCATCTGTCATAGCAGCAGAAAGTTAGGAAAAATTTGTGGTATCTGGGCTTCCCCCTGGCTATATGCTCAGGCCATTTCCTGAGATCCTCCTGGCTGCCCCTCCCAACCTAGGCTTATGATATAAACCTGTCTTGTGAGATGGGTCCTGAGTGCTGTCCTGCTTTCTGATGCCCTCTGAAGATCTCACTGCAATGGGGAAACACATCTTGGTGCTCCTGATGGGCCTCTCCTTGTTGGTGAGCTCTCTGCAAGGTGAGACCCCGGCAGATGGTAGGGTTTGATGCTGGCAGGCAGACATACTGATGCCGCATATTAGCTGCCAATAGGAGGTGTGAGGAACAAGGAATAGAACCTGGATAACATCAGAACTGATCCCCACTCCATTCCCATGTCCACATCTCCTTTCTCCCTTTCCCTCTGCTGTGCATAATCAAGGATGCTTCCCCTCCTCTTTGTCATGGTGCTGGTACTCTGCCTTCAGGTCCTTGCCACCCTGCTCTCCTCCCTCTCTCCACCTTCCTTCACCTCTGTTCTCTGGCATATTCAAGTATCCTCAATTCGCAAGCTTAAATGTGAATGGGCCTAAGTGGGAAAGGAAGGTCATTGGCAGGATGAAAACAGTGAAAGAATGGATTTGCCCAGTCCTGTGTAATAGAATGCCTCAGTCTTAAAGACAGGATTCTGGCAAGATTACAGTTGATCCTGCTCAGCCCTTATCAATCAACATAGAAAGAAGGGCTGTTTGGACAGGCTGCATGCTAAGATTGTCTGTCTTTCTGTCTGTCTTGGGAAAAAACTTTCAGGAAGGAGGGACTGCAGACCCTCATAGACTCCTATAGGTGCAACTATCTTCCTCATTCCCAAGTTCCTGAGGCCCCTTTTACAAAGGGTCAAAAGCATCCTTTTCCTGTATCAGACCCTTTAGTTTCCTGTGGGAGAGAGGCTGCCCTTTTCTGTGTGAACTAACAAATATAATTGTCTCTGGTGAGGTCAGATTCTGATCTCTTTCTGCTTTCTGTGTTTTTATGTTCTTAGAAATCTAACATTTGGTGCCCAAAAAACAAAAAAAAAAAAAAACCAGAAAAGGCATCAGAGTCCATTGGTGGCCTGAGCCCTCCTTCATGAACCTCCCTTGTTCTCATCTGCTCCAATGGCCAGGCTCCTGAGTAGCCTGGCAGGGCCATCTGTCTCTCAGGTAGCCATTGATTGCTCTTCCTCCCAAATGCCCCCTTCTCTCCTTTGGCTCTTCTGTCTCATTCTGACATAATCTGACTTACAGATGGGAGAATGGTTGTTCCTTTGAATAGACCATGCTTTCACCACAGCCAAAATGTTGGAAGCAGGTAACTCGTGATGTCTAACGGGAGGCACCCCAGTTAGTTCTTACCCTGAGACTCAGTAATAGGATGCCCATGGGCCCATGAACATTGCTGTTCAAAAGTTCCAGGAACCTTCCACATGTCCTGTGGTCTCTTGACTCTGTCTGGGAAGGTACCAAGTCTTGGGATGTCCTCCTACTTTCCAGGAACATGTGGTCAACCTGAAACCCAAGGGACTCATCTGGTAGCTGGATTTGACCCCTGTTTTTACCTTTGTTCCGCACCCATTATGGATCCCAAATTGCATCCCCTTAACCTGTCTGTGGGCTAACCTAAGAAAGTTCCACTTGGGAGCTCTCAGACTGGCCACACTTGTTTAGCTTTCAGTTCAAATCTGGACTCAATATACACTGGGCAATGTTCACTTCTGGCCCAAATTTTAAACTTAAGCTTTTAATATCTGAATTGATTTAGATAATTTCATAAAACAAAATGGGGACTGGTCAGAGGACCCATATCACCACCACAGCTCATCCTTTTCCTTCTTATCCCTGCCTCCCAGTTCCTGCTTACACTACTGCCTGGAGCCCCAACCCCCTTCTCCCAAAAAGCTCTTCCAGCTGGTGAGGAGTAAAGTCAAGATAAGTTCTCAGCTGAGGTAGCCTCTTGCACAGAATGAATGTTGGCTGTGGGAACAACAGAGCAGGAGCTGCAATGAGTATGGAACTGTGGCAGCCCTCCTCATTTGTCAGTCCCTGCAAAGACCCAGGCACCCTAGCAGCCTTGCCAACCAGCGAGTCCAGGAGCCTTCATCAATTAGCTCTGCTCTTTACCTTGACTTTCAATTCTCTTAGAAAAGTTAATTCCAGAGTGCATATTCTAACTCCCACCTCTATGTTCCCTTATTAAAGGAAGCTGACACCAAACTCACAGTTTTGGAAAGTTATCCAGAATATCCAAGCAGTGTCTTTGGCAGTTTGCTAGACAATCCTATAAAAATGACTCAATAGGATTGCAATTTTATTTTAAATTATCAATTAGATGCTGACTGTGATGGCTAGTTTTATACCAACTTGACACAAGCTAGAGTCATCATAGAGGAGGGAGCCTCAATCGAGAAACCTCCTGTGTAAGATTAGGCTAATGCAAAGTCTCTAGGACATTTTCTTGATTAGTGATTGATGCAGGAGGGCCCAGCCCATTGTGAGTGGTGCCCCTTCTGGGCTGCTGGTCCTGGGTTCTATAGGAAAGCAGGTTGAGCAAGCCATGGGGAGCAAGCCAGTAAGTAGCATCTCACCATGACTTCTATATCACCTCCTACCTCCAGGTTCCTGCTTGATGTGGGATTCCCCTCTGTATACTGTGAATACCATTGCTTAATAAAGAAGCTGCTTTGAGACTATTGCAGGGCAGAATAGGGCAAGGCAGGAATTCCAAGCAGACAGTTGTAGAGAGAGTGGGCGGAGTCAATGAGATGCGTGTAGCTGCCAAAGGTGACAGATGCCCAGGAACCTTACCAGTAAACCATGAGCCTTATGGTAAAATATAAAATAATAGAAATGGGTTAATTTAAGATGTAAGAGCTATCTAGGAATATGCTTAATCTATTGACCAAACAGTATTGTAATTAATACAGTTTTTATGTGATTATTTTGGGTCTGGGCAGCCAGGAAATAAACAAGCAGTCTCCACCTACAAAATGGCACCCAATGTGGGGCCTGAACCCACCACCCTGGAATTAGGGGTTTCACACTCTACCAACTGAGATGTAGGCTCTACCGCCTACAACTGTTCTATTTGAGTTCCTGCCCTGACTTTATTCAATGATGGTCTACTGTGTGGAACTGTAAGCCTTTTACTCCAATTTGCTTTTGGTCATGGTGTTTTACCACAGCAATAGAAACCCTAACTAAGGCACTGAATTTAACTGACTTCTTTACAAAGCTTCCAAGTGCTCATTCCTTATGCAGAAGCATGATGAAACAGACAGCTAAATGGAGTTACCTTACCCTTCTACCGAACTCTGGTACATGATCTAGCAAGTTCTATAATTTCCTTTAACCCTACTAAACAAAATAAGTGCAATGGGTGAGCCTCACCCTAAGTTAATCTTTTCTTTTTAGGTTTTTCTTTTTTAACCTTTTTGTTGTTTTCATTGAGCTTTACATTTTCCCCACTCCCTTTCCTTCCTCCTTTCTCTGCTTCCACCCTTCCCCATTACCCCCTCCATGCTCCCAATTCTCTGGAGCTGTGGATTGTAGTCTGGTTATCCTCTTCTTGCTTTATATCTTCTATCCACTTATGAGTGAGTACATATCATGCTTGTCTTTCTGAGTCTGGGTTACCTCACTCAGGATGTTTTTTTGTAGTTCCATCAATTTGCCTCTAAACTTCATGCTGTCATTGTTTTTTCAGCTGAGTAATAAATGCTCCATTGTGTAAATGTACCACATTTTCTTTATCCATTCTTCATTTGAGCCGCATCTAGATTGTTTCTAGGTTCTGACTATTAAGAATAATGCTGCTATTAATATTGTTGGGCAAGTGTTCCTATGGTATGATTGAGTATCCTTTGGGTATATGCCCGAGTGATATTGCTGGGCCTTGACATAGATTGATTCCCAATTTTCTGAGAAACCACTACTGATTTCCAGAATGATTGTACAAAACTGCACTCCCACCAGCAGTAGAGGAGTGTTCCCCTGACTCCACATCCTCTCCAGCATAAGCTGGCCTCAGTATTTTTTATCTTAGCCATTCTGACAGGTGTAAAATGGTATCTCAGAGTCATTTTGATTTGCATTTCCCTGCTGGATAAGGATGTTGACCCATCCTTAAGTTCCTTTTAGCCATTTGAGTTTCTTCTGTTGAGAATTCTCCATTTAGGGCTCTACCTCATTTTTTAATTGCATTATTTGGTATTTTGTTGTCTTGTTTCTTGAGTTCTTTATATATTTTGGAGATCAGTCCTCTGTCAGATATGGGGTTGATGAAGATCTTTTCCCATTCTGTAGGCTGTCATTTTGTCTTGTTTACCATGTCCTTTGCCCTACAGAAGCTTCTCAGTTTCAGGAGGTCCCATTTATTGATTGTTGCTCTCAATGTCTGTGCTGATGTTCTACTTGGGAATTGGTCTCCTGTGCCAATGCTCTTAAATTAATCTTGATGTAAAATACTTTCCTCTTTAATTTTGTCTCTTAAATAATCTCACAAGTTTGTACAGTTATTACTTCCTGACTTATGTTCTGGAACATTTGTTATGGTTTATTGTGATCCTTTGGATGGATCCTACTCTGGTGCATGCTTATTACTGCTCCTTCTGCATTGCCCCTTTTGTCAGCTTGAAGCAGTTTAAGATAGATTAGTGAGCTTTGAAGTGGGAATTAATGGGCCATGGGCCATCCAAATCACTCCTCTTCTTGCTACTCTGGGCATGGTTAAGGACTCAACTAAAACAGCTGGACTGAAGACTTCTTTACATCAATTAATATCCCTGTCTCTGAAGCTCTCAGAAAACCTTAAAGAAATTTCTGATTAGCTTAATTTCCTTCAGGACCAACTCATTCTTTAGCTGCTGCAGTCCTTCCAGACTAAAAACCACTGGACCTGACTCCTGCAGAGACTGGGATTTGTCTCATCCTGCACCAATGATGTCGCTTCAGTACCAAGAACTCCTAGCTGACTCAATTGGTCCCAGAGACACAGGGACCAGACAAAAAATTCAGTCACAAGCCACCTGTGTATGTGCTTTTGGTTCTTTCCCACTCTGGTTCTTCCCTTAGACCACATATTTCTTCCTTATTATCCCAAACCATGAATAAAATTCTGCATGTTAGCTTTCTCCATAGGTCTCACACACTACAAAAGCTTCATTTGTTCCAGATACAGCTGCAAAAAGACATTTTAGATGCTCTGGAGAAATTCTGGATGCCAGGGACTGTCATCCCTGTCACTGCAGGCCAGACACAATTCTCTAAATTAGTCCTCCATTTTCCCCTGCTCCATTTTTTCAACACTCTGTTGCTCCTTTTGCTTCTGGGATCTTATTTTGATGCAGCACTCCTGATGGCAGCACTAGTCATTGTCACCTTGAATCACTAGACCTGGAAGGAAAAATTTTACACTCCTATCATCTACTCTTTCCACAATCTGGAAAATCTATCTGTCGCTCTCCTCTAGCTTGTCACTTCTACTGGCATCATGTCTATTCTGATCTGACCCACCCCTCCCAAATAAACACAGTGTAAGTCCCCCTCCCTATATGGAAGCCGTATTTATAGACACCTCCCCTCCCCTCACCAGCTCACTGTGTCTCTTCCACATCTACTCTTGCCCCTCCTTTTACCTTTCTGGGCAGTCTCTCAGCTTTACTCTGTAATGGAACATCTGTTTTGAGCCCTCCAAAGCTTCTCCAGGAAAGCATGATGGCAATCCCATGATTCCTTGTGGCTAAACAAGTTAAAACTCCTCCTGCTAAGTGACCAGAAGATCCTTGAGCCAATGGACCCTGGACTACCCCTTCCCAATAATGGCTCTCCTTAGCTTGAAGCAGTCAAGAAAGAGCCAATTATCCCATTCTCCTTTCTTTCAATGACCCTGTTCCCTATCTCTTTCTATGCTTGTCAGGGTCAAGACTATAGTTGACCTTGCTCAGCCTTTATCAGTCAGGACAGAGAGGAATGGCTACTGAGACAATATGCTTCCCAAGATAGTCTGCCTCACCTTGGGCAAACACTTCCAGAAAGGAGAGACTCCAAACCAGCATAGCCCCCTAGACCATAGCAATTTCTTCACCCCAAATCCCCTCACCCTGCCCCTGTAAATGGTTTCAGGCAGCTTTTCCCTTGGCAGATGCCTCCACTTCCTAGAGAGGAGAGACCTTCTTTTGCTGTGTGTATTAATAAATACAACCCTGTATGGTGAGGTCAAACTCTGGTCTCTTTCTGCCTTCTGTCTCTTTAAGCCATCTCAGAAATAGAATACCACATGGTGGGTTAGGCACCCCACATCAGAGCTTTGATTTTTCATCCTGATAACTTGGTCTATTCTCAGGGTATGTAGTTGGGGAATCTTCCAACCCTCCTTCAACTTTCCCATGGTTATGACCTTTCGTGAAAGGGTTAGCTCAGTGTACAGTCAGCTCCTTTCATGTCTATTGTTTATTTTTGATTAACCAGAGCCACGGGCTCAGCTACCGTGGATGCTTGAGGCTGGGCCTTAAGTGAGCCCCTACACTTTTGTCTTTTCAGCTCTGACATGTTTCGCATGTGCTAGGTTCAATTCTAAGGGGATTTGTGAGAAAGGAGAAAGTTGCTGTGCGGCTAACCCCGGTGAGAAATGTGCCTCGCTCCTACTGTACAAAGGTATGTAAGTCTGGGAGCTCTGAGGGCCATCTTGCTTGGCCAAGATGATGGATCCATCTCCAGAAAGCTGATGGCAAAAGACTGAAGGAGGATGTGTTTGCTGGCTATTGGTCAGACCAACAAACAAATTATATATAAAAAAAATACTTTTGAAAGGTGTTTGGACAATTGTCGGTGACTTTTGGGTCTAATATACTCTGGTATGATAGGAATTAGATTCCAAATTCCATTCCACACTTTCGGGAATGAAGTTCTACCCATGGGTTAGATTAGGGGTTGAGGGATGGTGACAGCAGAGAGGCTGCCTCAGTTATACCTGTGTAGCAGATGTACCTTTCACCTAGAAGCCTGGTTCTCATTTACTGCCTCTTTCGCTCATTTCACTAACATTTATAGATTGTCTCTTGCCTTTCTTCCTCTCCAGATGGCAAAGTCCAGTTTGGAATCCAGAGATGTGCTGACCTGTGCTTCAATGGGGATGTTGTGAATGGAAATAGAACAATACAAATGAAATGTTGCAGTGACAAGTCTTACTGCAATAGGCTAGAAGTCTGATACTTTGCATGGCTCTACTCTGGGTGAGCCCTCACTCCTTCCCTGTGCTCCTGTAGCCTCGCTGCTCACAAGCATGTACTTAGCATCAGCTGTTGATACCTCAACAGTGGTCTACTTCCTCTAACCAGGACATACCTTTCTTGATACGCCATTCAAATTTCATATGAATTAGTAGCTTAAACCAATGGTTAGGTCATAGACATCTGCCCCAATCATCTCACAGACACATCCAGACTTCGGCTTATTAAATCTGTTAGTCATCCTTGGTACCATCAAGTGACTAAGATCAGACATCACAGGCTAAAGGTTTTTAGAATTTTGAATAGGTCATGATATATTGAAATATAAAAAGTTATATATTACAAATATTAAGACATTATAGCTTCTATTTTTTCAGTGTTGCTCATTGAGTCATGGCCATGGAGCATACCAGAAAGCGCTCTCTACTGACCATGTCTGGGAGTCCTCATCCTGCTTTCTATATCATGTATTGTAGATGTTATTTTCTCTGTCTACATGTATATTATAATATGCTGTTGGGTGCTGCGTAATACATTGTATGCCATATAAAACTTATTTTCCTAGTTCTGCATAGTAATTTGGAATGTCTTATATTTATTTATTTATTTTGTGTGTTTGTGTTAATGTTCACATGACATGGCACGTGTGCCAATGTCAGAGTCAACTTGTGAGAGTCATGCTTGGCTTCCACCATGCTGGTTCTGAAAACTGAAGTCAGTGGTGAGGCTTGGCATTGTCGCGGTCATGTGAGAGCTGCTCCCTACTGGCCAGCGCTTGGTGCTGCCGGGCACCAGTGCGCTCTCTCGCGTCAGCCGTCGTAACTATGAACGTGGCTGGATCCACTTTTCTATGAAAAGTAGCATTAAATACACTTTCCTTGCTAGTTTTTAGAATATTCATTGAATGTCAGGTTTTATTCTAATGGCCCTGCATTTCTAGGTTATTTTATCCTTTTCTCTTATAGGTTTTAATATTTTTTCCTTTGTTCTGTACATTTAGTGCTCCGGTTATTGTGTGATGTGGGGAATTTACATTTTGTTCCAGTCCATTTGGTGTTCTCTATGATTCTTATAACTTGATAGGCGCCTCCATTTTCAGATTGGGAAAACTTTCCTTTTTATGATTTTGTTGAAAATATTTTCTTTGCCTTTGATCTGGGTTTCTTCTCCTTCATCTGTTCTTGTTATTCATAAATTTGGTCTTTTCATGGTGTCTCAGATTTCCTGGATGTTCTGTGCCTGAGTTGTTTTTTTTTTAATGCTGAGTTTTGTTTTGTTTACACTTAACATTTTCTTTGATGGAGGTGTCCATTTCTTCTATTGTATCTTTAATACCTGAGATTCTCTCCTATATTCTGTTGGTAAGGCTTGCCTTTGAGGTTCCTGTTCAAGTTCCTAATTTTTTTTATTTTTAATTTTACCTCTGTTGTGTTTTCCTTACTGATTCTATTTCTTATTTCTTTGCTTTTTTTGAGACAAGATTTCTCTGTGTAATCCTTGAACTCATTCTCTACACCAAGTTAGCCTGGAACTCAGAGATCTGCCTACCTCTGCTTTCTGAGTGCTAGGAGTAAAGGTGTGTACCAGCACCACCTGGTATATTGTTTCTATTTCTACTTATAAATCTTGAATGCTTTTCTTCATTTCCTTCCACTGTTTGTTTGTGTTTTCACGGATTTTTTTGAAGATATTTATTTCCTCTAACATATTCATAAAGACTATTTTAAAGTCCTGTCTGGTGCTTCAGCTATGCTGTTTTTCTCAGGGCCTACTGTGGTAGGGTTGCTGGGCTTTAGGATATGCATATCGTCCTGACTGTTATTTTGTTTTTATGCTGTTGTCTAGGCATCTGGGTTTAAGATGGTTGTGATTCTAGGTGCTGATATCTGATCTTGTGTTCATTAGGTGGGTGTTTCATCCTTGGTTTCTGTTGCCCTCTCTGGTTCTTAGGAGAATATAGTAGCTGTGGGTTGC
The DNA here is from genome assembly GCA_004026605.1 of Ondatra zibethicus. Taxonomy (NCBI): domain Eukaryota; kingdom Metazoa; phylum Chordata; class Mammalia; order Rodentia; family Cricetidae; genus Ondatra; species Ondatra zibethicus. The sequence continues at coordinate 10,066 of PVIU01011010.1, forward strand.
TTAGTCGAGAAAGCTTCTGAGAACCTGCCCAGTGTGGCCACTGGAGGTTCTGGTTAGAATGTGCTTCCTGGTATTGGGAGCTGACATTTAAGGCTGAAACTGAACAGAAGGGGATGCCACCAGGATCTGCTTCTTCCCCTGCAGGTGGAGAGGGAGGAGAGGCCACAGCCAGCGATCTGTTACAGAGCTGGGGATGAGACGGGTGCGGGAAGTAAGGAGGATTGGGTTTGGAGGAGAGGAAGAAGATCTGATGATCACCTGTCTGCTTCTCTGGCCAGTGTGGCTGGTGGGTTCCCAGGGAGCACCTACTGAAGTTCGAGGTACAGCCAAAGGACATGCATCTAGGGAGGCTGTAGGAGAGTATCTGCATGGAGACCAGGTGGGGTAGGGCAGAAAGAAAGAGGAGATTGCAGCAAAAGGTCTACTACTGAGTTGGGGACAAGACTGGGGTGTTCGATTTGCAGGAGAGGAGGGAGAATGAAAATCTGAAGATTGCCTACTTTCTTCCCCAGCTGGCTTGGCCAGTAAAAGTTTCTAGGGAGAGCCTGTGGGCGTTAGTGACCAAGACAAAATATGTTCAGAACTGTTAAATATTTGTAGGACTCTTTTGCCAAAGAATCAATGACCTAATGTTTTGTATACTTAGCAAAATTTTACTTTTACCTTAAAAGCTGTATTTGCTAAATGTAGAATTCAGGCCAGGAGGTGTGCGTGTGTATATTTCTATTAGCATTTGAAAAATATGACTCTTGTCTCCTTTATAATAAAGCTTCTGATGAATATTCTAGGATAGTTCCTTTCTTTGGTGATCAATGACAAAGTGTTCCTTTCTCTATATCCCTGATTATTTTGCAGAAAATTGAAGGTGATATTTTAGCGTTCACTATTTATCCTCTCAAGAATTCTGTTAGCTTCACTGGATCTATATTTTATATGTTGTATTATTTTTGCAAAAATAATGGCTACCATGTCTACAAGTGCATATCATGTCCATGTCTTCTATTCTAGATAATGAATCATATATGCAAAGTTGTTTGGTATTCATAGCTCCTAGGCTGCTTCTTTCTTCTTGTTTTTCTGTTTATGCTTTACTGTGAAATTATTTATTTGTGTCTATTTAGTTGGTAATGGAATGTCTCAAGTCTTGCTTGCTATGTAGCTAAGGATGACCTCGAACTCCTGACTCTCCATCATCCTATTTCTCCATGCTGGGATTACAAATGCGTCTCGTCACATTTAATATTATGTGGTGTGGGGGTGTGAACTTTTTGGTTTGCACATGCCAATAAAGGACTCTACTAACTGAACCGTATCTCCAGGACTGTTGTGGAATATTATTTTAAGATGTGTTACGTTTATTTATACTGAGGAACATTTGTTTAATGACGCAAAGATGTATTGCTTTCCTCTTTGTTACATTTGTTTAACTCTATAAAGCTGGGCTACTTTGCCTGTATAAAACACCTGATTGGTCTGATAAAGAGCTGAACAGCCAAAAGTAGGAGAAAGGATAAGCAGGGCTGTCAGGCAGAGATAATAAATAGGAGGAGAAATCTGGGAGGGGGAGATCAAGAAACAAGAAAGAGAAGGAGGGGAAAGGCCCCTGGGAGTCAGCCACTCAGCTACACAGCAAGCCATGGAAATGTAAGTAAAGTAAGGAATACAGAAATAGAGAAAGGTAAAATCCCAGAAGCAAAAGGTAGAAAGGATAATTTAAGAAAAGCTGGCTAGAAGTCATCCAAAGTAAGGCTGGGCATACATAACTAATAATAAGTCTCTGTGTGCATTTATTTGGGAGCTGTATGACAGCCCCCCCCCAAGAGCAAAGAACCAAAAGAACAAAGAAGCAAGGAATAAAAATAAGCAACAACACAGGACCCCATCATTTTTTTTCTTGGTTTTTCAAGATAGGGTTTTTTGTAGCTTTGGAGCTTGTTCTGAAACTAACTCTTGTAGACCAGGCTGGCCTCAAACTCACAGAGATCCACCTGGGATTAAAGGCATGCACCACCACCACCTGGCTGACCCCATCAATTTATTTTTATGTTAAAACCTCTTTATGCTAATACTTGATTCTAAAATAATAAACAATATTTGCTGTGGCTGGCACATTAGAAAACAAGTCACAGTACTTTATCTTGGTGTCATTTAACTAACAATGAGCCCAGATTTGAATTCTCTACTTCTCTCCTTGTGTCTTGTGTCATCTCTCTCTATGTTGTATGTGAATCTATGCCTGTCTGAAGACTGTCACCCATGTCTCTCTGTGAGTCTGTGTGCCCCATTAAATAAAGATGTTTGCTCTCTCTTCTACCGAATGACACAGAAAGCATCACATAGGGAATGAATGAAGGATGCTTTACAGTAACCTTCAACAGAGTTTTATATGGTTAAATTCACTGACTCCAATGACCTCAACTGACCTAGATAACAATTTATAAACATTATTGTGTATCAAGAAATATCCATATGCTGCTTCCAACATTTGCAGTGAAGTTTCTTTTTATAAGGGCTTTTGGTCTATTTGTTGTTTCCATTATTTATTATCATAATAAATATACAAATATACATATGTAAACAGAGTCTTTTCTCTCCTGACTGATCCCTATAGAGAGTGCCTGGGGTAAGCCTCTTCATCGTGGCCCATGTAAGATGCTGTGGGAATCCCCCGTGCTGCAGTTCAAGCCCACAGTAGCCAACGTACACAGTTCTGTACCTCAGTCTGCAATGAGAGGCATGAATTATGAAGCTGTCCTTGGCTCGGTTTTTGTGTGTCTAGAAGCCCTTTTTAAGATTTCTCAGGCTTTATGTGAATGTACGTACACTACATTGGAGCACCAAATGTAAACGTAGGCTTTTTTGTCCCACCTGTTCCCACAGCAGCTATTAATATAATCACTCAGAGGCTTAATTTTAATTACAACTACTTGGCCTATTGCTCAGTTTTATTACTAACTGGCTTTTACAATGTAAATTAATTTCTATTAATCTATATTTTGCCACATTACTTCATGGAATTAGTACTTCTTGTTGCTCTGGCAACTCACTAGCATCTGCCCAGACTCCACCCTTCCTCTCCTGCATCTCTGGTTGGATTTCTTACCTGGCTCTATCCTGCTTTGCCATAGGCAAAATCAGCTATTTTATTAACCAACAGGAATAAAACATATTCACAGCATTTCCCCCTCTCTGTCTAATCAAAAGGAAAGTTTTAACTTTAACATAGTAAAGTTACATACAATAAAACAGTTACTAAGTAAGAATTGCAGTTACAATATTTAGTTTATTTTTATTAGACAAAATTAGAGAAATGTTAAATTATCTACCCTATCTTGGTGAGTCTAAAGTTTTCTATCTAATTTACCTATTATTATAACTATGACTATAACTATCTAGTCTTCAACCCCATCAAAGACCTGAGAAAGAAAAATATTACCTGAGTAAGCAGGAGGTACAAGCAAGTGACTTCTAAAATTAGCTGACTGCCTAGACAGTCACCCAAGGTTTTTCTGTAATTCTGGGGCATCCAACTTTAGCTTATAGACCTAGAATATCTGACAGACCATTTTCAGAAGCAGGAAAATTTAAAGGACTGTCCTACCTTGTCTTGGCAAAGTTCAACAGTTGCTTTTCTTTGTATTCTGCTGGTCCAGATTGGACTAAGTACTTACTGTCAACAGTAGAGGCAAGTATAATTTTTTTGCTCAATAAGCCAGTTTTGCCAAAAAGAAAACAAACTCCATATGGACTATCTTTGGTGCCCATTATCTTCTCAGCAGTAGATCAGTGGTACCAATAGCAGATGTGTCTTATGTAAAAAGAATTCTAAGTTATTAAAACATTTAAAAGGATTACCTATCCATCTGAAATATGTCTCTGTATATCCAGAAAACCTAACTAACATGATCTTAAGTTTGACCACTATAGATGACAATCTGTATTTCTTGATTATACATTATATTTTAAAAGAGCTGTATAAACATAATACCTTAAACAAGAGTAGAAATATGCATATGGTATAATAAAATTAACCTTAAATTTATATCAATGAACTAAAATCCATGCCAATGTAAAATATTTTGAGATTTACAGTTGTTTTTACATTAAGATAGATTTAATAATCTACCATTTCTCATTTTTATATCATATCCCCCTTTATTATTTTAGAAAGACATTGACTATGACCAATAACAATTTGTAGCCAACCTTCCTTAAATGAAAATAAACATCTATAAAAAATATTTTGAGAATTAGTTCTCTAGACTACTTCCTGCTGATTGTCTGGCACTGCTAATCTTATAGGAATGCTGAAAAATTTTAGAATTATAGTTAAATCTTGGCTGTAGTAGTCTGTGAGGATGGATCTTCTCAGCAGCCCTGAAACTGTTTTGGATGTTGAATCACCTGGTCCATTCTTATTGGTGTCTGGTCTCCTTGTTCTGAAAATACACAAAACTTTTAAAACATAACATATACATTTGCATAATTGACTATGCATTGTATATAAGCCATCTAAAGATGATATTTTGCTATATGTTTGAGCAAGGAAAATATATATCGTGTGTTGGAGGCCATAAGAATTACAGCAGATGACAACTAGTGTTCAGTTATCAGTCCACTAAAGAAGTGAGTCTCTGATGGAGGCTAATCCTATCTAGGCAAGGCCTGCAGGACCATAGACTCTGGAAACTGTTGTTCAAATTTGCTAAAGCAGCTTGGTGCCTCCCCTATACCTGTATTGTAGTGTGTAATCTCATGTGCTTTGTATATGTAATCTCATGATTACATCTCAATCTTAAGGGCACATGTATCTATGGATGGTCAGGAAGATGACTTTTCATTTAGCTATATAATTTTGATGTATAGAAAATATACTAGGACATGCTTCATAACTGGATCTATTGTCCCACAGGACTATAGACACTTAAAAGCCTACTTTGTTCCTTTTGCTCAGAATAACTGCACACAATCAGCTCACTTTTACCTCAGAACAAGTTCAAACTAGACTAAAGACTTTTTGTAAATGGATCATAAGTTTAAAACCTTACAGCTATGCACAAGGTCAGAGTCACAGGTGTCCAACCAAGGTTGCTACACAAAGCACCCTAAGAAAAGCAAGCCAATTCTTTGCTTGCCAAGTCTGCTGACAATAGACCTATATCTCAAAGTTTGTCACTGAGTACTGGGATACCCACCCTCATGGTTTTACTCCTGTAATCTTGGAAACTTGTGTTGCCATGTTAAATGGCTCAGTTCCTTGTCACTTTCCCTAGGAATGTACATTTGACTAATGAGCAGTAATGCTTGTAATTTTTTATTGTGTCAAGCCCCACATGGGAAAAAAGTGTTTTTAGGCTAGAGGAGAGGAAGTTAGGAGGAATTAGAATCAGGACAGGAGACTGAGAGTGGAGACAGAAGAATAAAGAGACTTGTTTGGAACAGCATAGTATGAGAGAGTTTATTCACCTTCAGATACCCTAAGAACTTTTTGCTTGCTGTAGCATCCTATCTGAACACTGAAGAGGACCTTGGGTCTGGACCCCAAATGCCCTTGTTAATCACAAGTCTGGAAGGTTACTTGAGGTTTATTTCTTTATGTTTGTAGACAGGATTTTAGGGGACCTTCCTTTATCAAACCATATTAAACTGGCAGGAACTTCTTATCATCTGTGCAAACAAAAGCAAAACCTCTTTTCCAAAGTGACATATCCTTAGACCCAAATTTCGAAGTCAAGATACCTTTAAAATATATATGTTGGCCCAACTTAACAGCTCCCACAATCAAATATCTCTTGGTAGTGAGCTCATTAACTGTTAAAAAGTTTCAAAGAAAACACAATAAAATATATAATCTAGACTTTGTGTATTTTCCTATTTTATGTGACTTATTTTTTTAATATATCTTTTCAGGAATTTGATTTTATTATCTTAAAAGTATAATTTTTTAAAATCTGTGACCATGTAACTCTTTTTTCAGTCTCAAACCTGTACACATTTTTTTTAACACAGTGTGACCTGTTTACAGGGTTTTTTTTGGTCTGAATCTGTCCCTATTATGTATTTGTAATCTTTTTCTAACTAGAATTTTTAAACCGCTAAACAGGCATGGCTAGACCAAAGTGACAACTCACCTTTACAGAATTTGGAGGTATCAGTGAGAGTCACACTTACTTCACCAACTCTGGGAGGCTATGGGATGCGTTGTGCTACCAAGTAGCACGCTGCTGTACTTCAAGCCTGTAGATGGTGGCTGGGATAAGCCTCTTCACCACAGTCCATATAAGAGGCCGTGGGTATCTGCCATGCTGCAGCTCAAGATTGCAGTGACCAGGAAACACAGTTCTATACCATAGCCCACAATGAAAGACTTAAACTATGAAGTTATTCTTGACTCTGTTTTTGTGTGTCTAGAAGCCCCTTTTAAGATTTCTCAGGCTTTTTGTGGATGTACGTACACAGGGATGAAGCACCAAATGTAAACAGAGGCTTTTCTGTCTCACCCGTTCCCACAGCTCCATTTAAATAATCACTCAGAGGCTTAATATTAATTATAAACTGTTTGGCCTGTTGCAAGACTCATTACTAACTTTTACAACTTAACCCATTTCTATTAATCTATGTTTTGCCATGTGGCTTTGTGGCATTACCTGATCTCTAGTACATCTTGTTGCTCTGGAAGCTTGCTGGCATCTGCCCAGACTACGCTCTTCTTTTCCTGTATTTCTGCTTGGATTTCCCACCTACTCCTATCCTGTCTTGTCATAGGCCAAAACAGCTATTTTATTAATCAATGGAAATAAAACATATTTACAAAATACAAAATGGTTATCCCACACCATCCGTACATTGTTCTCTAGTTTATGGGCATGGAAGAGTAGATAACTTGAGATTAAAGCCACACATTTTTTTTTGGTATTTTGAGACAGGGTTTCTCTGTAGCTTTGGTTCCTGTCCTGGAACTAGCTCTTGTAGACCAGGCTGGTCTTGAACTCACAAAGATCAACCTGCCTCTGCCTCCTGAGTTCTGGGATTAAAGGCATGTGCCACCACCGCCTGGCTAAAGCCACACATTAGTTATTTGATTGAAAGTTGATTACACAGGGCATATAATGCAAAACTGCTTATTGCATAGTTTAATTAAAGTTAGTTTAAACAACCAATGTGAGAACACAATAGAATAGCAGTGTCTTTTTCTTTTTTAAAAAAATAATTACTTATTTGTATTATACCCTTCCTCTGTAAAGCAAATGACACAATCAACAAGACAAAATGACAGCCTACAGAATGGGAAAAGATCTTCATCAACCCCACATCGGACAGAGGGCTAATCTCCAAAATATACAAAGAACTCAAAAAATTGGTCATCAAAAGAACAAGTAATCCAATAAAAAATGGGGTACAGAACCAAACAGAGAACTCTCAATAGAGGAATCTAAAATGCCCGAAAGACACTTTAAGAAATGCTCAACATTCTCAGCTATCAGAGAAATGCAAATCAAAACAATTCTGAGATTCCATGTTATACCTGTAAGAATGTCAAAGATCAAAAACACTGATGACAACTTATGCTGGAGAGGATGTGGGGTAAAGGGAAGACTCCTCCATTGCTGGTGGGAGTGCAAACTGGTACAGCCCCTTTGGATATCAGTATGGTGATTTCTCAGAAAATTAGGAAACAACCTTCCTCAAGACCCAGCAATACCACTTTTGGTATATACCCAAAGGATGCTCAATCGTGCCACAAGGACATGTGTTCATCTATGTTCATAGCAGCACTATTTTTCATAGTCAGAACCTGGAAACAACCTAAACGCCCCTTGACCAAAGACTGGATAAGGAAAATGTGGTATATTTATATAATGGAGTACTACACAGCAGAAAAAATAATGACATCTTGAAATTTGCAAATGGATGGATCGAGAAAACATCATATTGAGTGAGGTAACCCAGACCCAGAAAGACAAATATTATATGTACTCACTCATAAGTGACTTGAAGACATAAAGCAAAGAAGAACCAGCCTACAAATCACAATCCCACAGACCCTAGACAATAATGAGGACCCTAAGAGAGACATACATGGATCCTATCTACATAAGAAGTAGAAAAGGCAAGATCTCCTGAGTAAAGTGGGAGCATGGGGACCATGGGGGAAGGTAGAAAGGGAGGGGAGAGAAAGGGAGGGGAACAGAGAAAAATATATAGCTCAATAAAAACAATTTTAAAAACACTTAAAAAAAGAAAAAGAAAGAAATTTGGAGATAAATGTGTGGAGTCAGAAACAATCATCTCGATTGAGATATCCCAAACCAAAAAGGCAATAATTGCATGATTTTCTTATCTGTGAATGTTGGCTTTAAAATTTCAATGTGCACTCTTTTCCTCCAGCATGTCACCAACGGTCCTATTGTCATCATGGGTAGCCCCCCACCCAGGTGATACTGGTATTGTAAGAACAGGCCGTACCCAAAGACTCGCTTCTGCTGAGGTGTCCCTGATGCTAAAATCGGCATCTTTGACTTGGGACAGAAAAAGGCAAAAGTTGATGAATTCCCACTTTGTGGCCACATGGTGTCAGATGAATATGAACAACTCTCTTCTGAAGCTCTGAAAGGCTGCCTGTATTTGTGCCAACAAATACACAGTAAAGGGTTGTGGCAAGGATGGCTTTCATATTCGAGTGAGGCTTCACCCTTTTCGTGTCATCCAAATCAACAAGATGTTGTCCTGTGCTGGGGCTGACAGGCTCCAGACAGGTATGTGTGGTGCCTTTGGGAAGCCCCAGGGCACAGTGGCTAAGGTTCATATTGGCCAGGTCATCATGTCCATCCGCACTAAGCTGCAGAATAAGGAGCATGTGATTGAGGCTCTTCGTAGAGCCAAGTTTAAGTAAAGAAATGGGACTTTACTAAGTTTAATGCAGATGAATTTGAAGACATGGTTGCTGAGAAGCGACATTCCTGATGGCTGTGGGGTCAAATATATCCCTAATAGTGGTCCCCTGGACAAGTGGTGAGCCCTACACTCCTGAAGGCTTTCACAGTTCTCTCCTGTACCCTACCAAATCATGTTCAGTAATAAATATCACATCCAGTCTGCTTAAAACAATTCAATGTGCATACTACAATTGAAATAACCACAAATGTTAGGTACCTATTAAGGGACCAGAGTGGTGGAAGGGATTTTACAATGAAGGGAAAATTGAGTACAGTATTATAAGATGATAAAAGAGATTAAATTGGAAGAAAGATGGGACAAAAAAAAAGGAATATGGGGAGGGACAACCAATGCTAAAGGCCTTTTGAAAAGTCACATGGAAACCCAATATTGTAGAAGCTTCTTTAAAATACATACATACATACATACATATATACATACATATTTCATATATAAGTATATGACAGAGTTTTAAATGGAGTTATCATATAATGAGGGCAGCAATGCACCAACTACATATCACACACCACCATATAAAACCTCCAGTTCTAGGAATGGGTTGCATCTTGTTGCGTCATTGGCCAAAGAAGTTCTATAGTCCCGCTCCAGACATTACATGCTATTGCCAAGGCTATTGATTACTTTCCTTAACCAAATGGCAAGTCCTGTTCCTAAAGAAACAACTAACTTATGTAACAAACATGGATAAATTAAGCTGGGGCAAAACTAGAAGCTTGACCCCTATCTAACTAGCATTTGTGCTGCCGGAAGAAAACATAATCATCAATATCACTCAGCCACAAATCCCAAGAACTATAACAATGACTCGCTTGCAAGATCAACTGGTGCAAGAGTAGCACAAATTTTATGGGAGTAACCAGCAACTTTCTGATTGGTTTTAAGGTCCACTCTATGCTATAGAAGCAATAAATGACATTACTAAATGGCCAAGAACCTGAGTTTAGGTGAGTTATTGGCCTAACAGAAAACCTAATACTATTATTCTGATGAAGGAACTTAGCAATAGAATGTTTCCTGATGACATAACATTATACTCATATATCGGAACATCAACCAAAGTCATTAGAGAAACTTCTTTTTTACAGTAGATGGCAATTAGCAAAGAGATCCAAAATTGAATAGTGTGCAGAGAGTGACAGACTTTGTAGCACTCAGCCCTAAGTGGGATGTCTCTTTCAACCCCTATTCCCTTCAAGGCTCAGGGATCTATTTGGAAGAAGAGCTAGAAAGATTGCAAGAGGCAGTGAGGGTGAACAGCTCTAAGGAAACAGCATCTTTCAGACACAACAGGACCAATACACATATGAACTCACACATAGAGACAGTGATAGCATACAGAAATCCTCTATAGGTTCAAAACAAACAAAAAGTCAGGAAGGGGAAGTGGAAACAAAATTCCACCCCTAAACAAGAAGCTATCTGCAATTAATACTTGATGGGAAAAGGAAAATCGGTTCTTTCTAATGGAGTGTCACTGTATATATGAACCACAGACCCATTGCTCAGGAGCAGTTGGCCAACCAAAAAAGAAAAAAATGAAATTTGGGTGTTTGTGCTTGCTTTTTATTTATTTATTTTTATTATTTTTATTGAGCTCTACATCTTTCTCTGCTCCCCTCCCTACTTTTCCCCTCCCCTTCAAACCTCTCCCAAGGTCCCCATGCTCCAATTTACTCAGGAGATCTTGTCTTTTTATTGTTTTGCTTTTTCTTTTGGTAATTTTTGTCTTGTGATTTTCATTTTTTTTAGTTTGTTTAGTTTTTTTGTGATTTTTCTTCTTTATTTTGAGAGAGGACATGGAGAGAAAGAGGGGAGGAAAAAGATTGGGAGAATGAACTGAAACTTTGCTGGGTAGGAATGTGGAGGGGATCTAGGAGGAACTGGGATGATAAGGATATAATCAAAGCATTTTGCATAAAAAATTCAATGAATCTTTTTAAAAAGAAAGAGGAATGGAGATCACAACAGTTGGGATTATGATGATTGTTAGGGTTGCCTTCCAGCTTATCCACACCCGCCCCACAGTACTTTAAGCCATGGTATAAGATACTTTAAACTCTGGTCTATTTTCAACTCTGGTATAAGATATTTTTGTACTTGTGATCAGAGATAAATCAGCATTCTTCTCTTGCTTTGATCAAATACCTAACAGAAACAGTTTAATGGAGGAATCATTTATATCTGGCCCACAGTTTCAGGACTATCTATCATTGCAGGAGTGGCATGGTGGTGTGGCCCAGTAAAGGTCACGGGAATCAGAAAAAAATGGGAATCCTGATGGATGCTCCAGCAGCTTTCTCCATTTCCCCTCCTATTCTGTCTGCATAGCAGACCATGGATGGTGCCAACCACATTAAGAAATCATCACTGGAAACACCCTCACGGGCAAACCAGTGACATGTCTCAGAATCTCCTAGTGATATAGAGCCACACAAAACCACAATGAAGATTAATCATCACTAGAGATATCTGGAAACAAATCTTATTTCTGCTCCTAGTCAGATGCACTCTTAAAGACTCAATGACAAACTTCTATTATAGTTCTTTCTATCTTTACCCAGGAATGTGGGGCCACCAATGTGAGTTGGGAATGACAAGATTTTACACATTCTGCTGCCACGCTCTCTCTAGAACTGTCCATGGTAAAGGCCTCTGAATTCTTCATTCACCTCTGTTTCCTCATTCTACCAAACCCTTAAATCTGTTATCTCAACTTTCAACTGAATTCATGTGTCTGTGCTGCTCACCCATGTGAGAAAAACTTGATAGTCCAACACATCATCACCCATCCAATGTGTACAAACATTTCATTTTCCAAATTTGATAAGTACGATGCAAGATTATGCCTTCCCTGTTTCCTGCAATTATAGGATCATGAAATGAGTAGAACAGAGAGCAAGTTTCACAACTGAACTTAAAAAACACTCTCCGTTTTAGGGAGACTGAATGTCAGGAATTTCTCCCTTCCTGGATAGTTGTGACACTGTTAGAAAACTGAATCACCGAGGTTTTGAGGTCAAGAGTTGTTACAGATGCATCACTCTTACATTGGGTGAGGTCAAGAGTTGTTATAGATGCATCACTCTTTCATTGGGTGAGGTCAAGAGTTGTTATAGATGCATCACTCTTACATTGGGTGAGAAGCAAATATCTTACATTTTCCTCAACCTGACACAAGCCAGAGTCACCTGAGAAAAGAGAACATTAACTGAGAGACTGGCTCCACCAGACTCACCTGTGGGCAAGTGGGGAGCATTTTTCATTGATGTTGATATGGGTAGTGTTTCTGGAATTATAAACATCTTCTGACGTTTTTAGGTTAAAAAATTATTTTATGTGCATAAATAGTTTGCACACATGTACATCTGTGTACCTAGTGCATGTCTGACAGCTGCAGATGTCAGATAAGGGCATCATATGCCCAGGAATTCAAGTTGTAGATAGCCGTGAGCTGTCATGTGGGTGCTGGGAATCCACAAGAACAAGTGTGCTTCACTGCCGAGTCATCTCTCCAGCCCAGCTTCTGACTTTTAAATTCACTTCTGGTCCTTATTGCTATCAAACTCTTATATCTGTTGTCTCAGCTTTCAAGTGAACACTAATATCTATCCATTCATACATGTGAGGAGAACCAGATACTCCAACACAGTATCCATCTACCAGGCATTCTCAGAACATTCTATTTTTTTAAATCAAACAAAAAGGAAAATTTATTTCTTCCAAGCCCTTGGGGCTTCCTGAAATCACAGGAGCATGAGAGGAGTGAAAAAAGAACAGATCACAAGGGTGAGTCTTAGTCCCTGTCATTTTAGGTTGACAGCAACCAGCAGCAGTCCAGGAAAATTTCAGATTTTGAAGTCATTGCAGATGTAGCAGACACTTAGTACACCCATTTATTTGATCATATTTTGTGAGAAGCAGTTATTTTACATTGGTTATTTCTTCTGTCAAATTGACGTGAGCTAGAATCATCTGAGAAGAGTCGACATCAATAGAGAAAATGCTCCTCTTAGAATGACCCTCAGGCAACTGGGGTACTTGTTTGATTGATCATTTCTGTGAAATGTTTCAGCCACTATAGGCAGTGTCACTTCTGGAAACATGATCCTTGTGTGTATAAGAAAGCAACCTGAGTAATCCAAGTGTATCAAGCCAGCAATCAGAATTCATTCCACCATGGCTACTGCTTCAGTTCCAGCTTCCAGGACTGTGCATTGAGTTCCTGCCTTGACTTCTCTTCCTGATGGGTTTTAAGCTGTAAGATGTAATAAACCCTTTCCATTTAAAGTTTCTTCTGGTCTGGGCCGTCATCTCAGCAGTACAAAGCTAACTAAGAGATTGGTGCCAGGTTTATGGGCTATTGCTGTCCTATATTTGATCATGTTGTTTTTGGCAGGACTGTGGAGAGACTTTGGCAGTTTGGGCTGGAAAAACCATTGAGTGATTGGAGCTCAATGGGATGTTCTGTGGGAGCCTTGGAGATCAGAATTCAAAGAACAATGCAGGCAATAGAGGCCTGGCTTCTGGAGTATCAGAGGAAAGCAAAAGACTGTATCACAGCTTGTCACATTATATTTTGTATTATTTAGAAACTGTGGAAGTGAACCCTGTGCTTTACTGGGACAACAGACACCAGCAGCTGGGGCTGAAGAATATGTTTAACAACAGACCAGTGCCACTGAGGTAAAAATCCTCTGGGAAGTGTTTCTTAGATCAGCACAAAGAAACTACAGTGAGAGAGAATCAAGGATGAATCTCACACTGGTAGCCAAACTTGGTAATGTTTAAGAGTTACCCAAGTGGCACTAGATTTGACGACATGAAGGGGTTAAGGGGAACAGCTGGGATTTGGCTCCTTGAGAGGAAAGGATAGACCATCTGAGCCTTCAGATGCAGTGAAAACCCAGGATTGAAAGGGCCACATGAGGTTTGCCACTATGAGAGGCCATGAGGCCATTGGTGAAGATGCAGCCTGTGGTGATCCCAGCACATTGGAGATGCCAAGACTGTAGGATGACCTCAAGGGACAGCAGCATCTGTGGAATAGAGCCTTCCTGAGCCTATGAGGTGACTTATATGTCCCGTGAGTAGCAGGGCCACAGAGGTGAAGTTGCCCAAATTCCTTCAGTCTTAGAGGATCATGAGTGAATTCCAGATGCTGAACATTGACCTACAGCATTTGATTTACATTTTGTGATGTTGGTTTTTTTCTTTTATGTAATTATGACTGAGCCTGGTTCTTCCTTCTTGAAGTAAAAAAGTATTTAACTTGCTCTTTTATTCCTCCAAAAATCCACAGTTATAAGAACTAGGATATTTTATAGATACTTCAAACACTTAAAGAGGCACTTGGTTTAAAGAGAGCATGAGCTTTAAAATCTTAAAATTTAAAGGCTTGAAAGTTTTAAGGACTGTGTGACATTTAAAGTCATACCATGTTCTATACTGTGAAATTCATAGTAACATGACATTTTGGGGACATGCAATAAAATGAGAGTTTATGATTTAATAGTAGTTCATTTATGTGTCAAGTTGTCAAATGTTAAATTTGCATTTATTTTATATCAACTTGACACAACCCCCAGAGATCCGAGATTGAACGTCAATTGATAAATCTCCCCTATTGAACTGTTCTGTAAGCAAGTCTGTGGGGGCACTTTCTGGTGGACGTGCCCAGTCCACTGTAGGTGATGCCATCTCTTGGCAGGTTCAGGAATGTATAAGAAAGTAAACTGAGCAATTCAAGAGTACCAAATCAGAAATCAGTGTTTCCTTCATTGTCTTTGCTTCAGTTCTTGTCTACAGGATCCTGTGTTGACTTCCTTTGATGATGGTAATTTCCCAGACACCTTTTCTGTGAACACTCTCCTTATTCCTCCTTGGACTTCTTGCTTTAGGTTGCCAAAGCTGTGGATAACAAAGAAGCAATTTTACTATAAAAAAATTTAAGGACACTATGTGAAATTTATTCCACTCAAGGCCAGTCTGTAAGTGGCCCCTAGAAGAGATATGTGAAACATATCTTCCAATCAGAGAAGAGAGGGATTGATAACACAAAATAAAGTGGGAAGTCACAAAAAAGTGAATTCCTGTCACCTGGGACACCTACTGTAGAGTGCCAGTGGAGTCTTAATACAGGAAGGCTGAACTGGGCTTTGAAGGTGGTATAGTTTAAAGATTGGAAAACAGTGTTCTACTGGGATCCAGATTTCACTAAGGAGCAAGCAGTGGTAGACATCACACCGATGGGGAGAAATGATGGCCCTTGAAGGTCACAGATTCTAAGCCCTTCCAGTGTGGCCCCTCTATACTTGAATCCATGTTCTCAGATCAGATCTTTTTATCCCTGAACCAAAACTATCTAGGAAGTGATATTCTTGCTCTTTCTCTCTGCCATCCTCAGATTCACATCAAAAATGGAAGGCAAGCCTCAATTGAGTCCCTTCTGGTTTTGTCAGGAGACTGTGGGGTTATGTTGTCCCTCAGTGTAGGCAGGAATGATATAGGAGATTTCACAGTTTTAAACTGCCCTTGTGTCAATTGTGATTGCCAATCGTTTCTGATTCTCTCATCATTGTTCTTTCAAACCTTGAAGTACCTGACTAATATCTGACATAATCATTCATGAGAACCAGATTGTCTAATATGTAGCCTTTCATGCAGTGCCCTCAGAAAGCTTCATTCCTGAGTTGGGTGATTTCTGAGGATTGACCTATCCTAGCTTTATGTTCTTCTTGGAGTTGGATCTTGAAAGAAGTAAAAATAGTGAATGTGTTCCCCCAATCTCGATTACCATTCTTCCCACAGTGTCATCAGCTTCACACTTTATGGCTGTTAACTACTCTCAAAAAATTGTATTATCAGTGATTTGAATTATTGTGGAAAGACAAGATGGTTTGTGTTGAGTGCTCGACAATATTTAGTGAGCAGTAGTAACTTTGCATCCTCTATTTCACTTCCATCTCTACCATCACAGATACGGTCACTGCTGGTTTGAAGATCTACAATCTCTACTGAATGTGGGGCCAACAGACACTATGGAAGTTTTTTTTATTTAACCTACTTTCAATTCACTCATGGATTTGTGGCTTGTTGTAGGGAGGCCACTCGTTTGGTTCCCAGCCTCCTAGCAGTTCAAACCCAAAATAACCACACAGAAACTGTATTAATTAAATCACTGCTTGGCCAATTACTTAAACATATTGATAGCTAACTCTTACATCTAGAATTAACCGATCTCCATTATTTTATATTTTACCATGAAGCTCATAGCCTACTGGCAAGGTTTCACTGTGTCTGTCTCTGGCAGCAGTTCCATGGCTTCTCCCCTGACTCTGCCTTCCTTCTCCCAGCATTCAGTTTAGTTTTCCCCACCTAGCTCTGTTCTACCCTATCAGGCTAAGCCAGTTTCTTTATTAATCAATGGTATTCATAACATACAGAGGGGAATCCTACATCACCTCCCCTTTCTGTTTAAATAAAAAAGGAAGATTTTAACTTTGACATAGTAAAATTACATATTAAAAAAACAGGCATCAAGCAAGAATTACAGTTAGAATTTTATATTTACTTTATCTTTTATCATAACTAAGAAAAACTGCTGGGTAGTATTGGTACATGCCTTTAATCCCAACACTCGGGAGGCAGAGTCAGGCAGATCTCTGTGAGTTTAAGGCCAACCTGGTCTACAAGAGCTAGTTCCAGGACAGGTTCCAAAGCAACAAAGAAACCCTGACTAAAAAAATTAAAAACAAAAATAACTAAGAAAAACTATAACTATAAATTCTTCAACTCCATCAAAGACTCCAGAAGGATATTATATTACCTAAGTAAACAGGAAGTGCATTGTAAGCAACTTCGAAAACTCTAGAAATGACAGAGGCACCTCGATGCCTGGACAGTCACCCAAAGTTCTTCTGTACCATTGGAACATCCATCTTCAGCCTATGGGCCCATGGTATCCAGCAGACTTTTCCATAAAGAAGGAAATTTTAAAGACAGTTCTGCCTATATTGGTAGTTTGCCACTCACTTTCTTTTGTATCTTGCAGAAAGTCTAGCAGAGTCTTTCATGAAGCAGGAAACCCAAAAAATCATCTCACCTTTAGGCAAGTTCAGCAGTAATTTTTGGTGGGTCCTGCATGTCCGTTCACACAATATATCATCAAGCAGTACAGGAAAAAGCAGTTTCTTGCCCAAATGGCTAGCCAACTCTATAAGGAGCCTCTTTAATGCCTGTCATCCTCTTGAAATAGATTGGTGTTGCCAGGAACAAATGTACTCAGTTATCATTGTCTCATTGTCATGAAAAGTCCTAAGTTCTTAAACATTTTAAATGCCATATTCTGAAGGCCTTTGGAAGATTTGAAGAATCCTTATCCATCTAAAATATATCTCTGTCCATCTAGAAAACCTAACTATCATGACTACAAGCTTGGCTATTATAGATGGCTATCTATTAACCTATCTTTCTTATTTATACATTACATTTTAATGAGTTGCACAAACACAATACCTTAATCAAGAGCAGAAATATACATATAATAAGATAGACCTAAATCTATATCAATAAACCAAGATCCATACCAATGCAAATCTCTATAGCATATTCCGCTTTAAATGTAAACAAACATTTATAAACAATCATTTAGGGAATTTGGGCATAGTTCTACCCAAAATGTTTCCTGCTTTTTGTTGGGTGAAATAATATTGGGGTGTTCACGGTGACCTTTAGAGGAATTTTAGTCCATCAAACCACATTAGTCTGGAAAGATTCCACAGGTTTCTCATCCTCGGTGTAAACAAAAGAAGAACCTCTTTTCCAAAGCAACATATCCTTAGACTCAAATTCTGAAGTCAAGATACCTTTAAAGTATGTATGCTGGTTCCTTAGCATCTTCACAGTCAAAAAATTCTAAGAAAACACAATAATATACATAATCCAGATTCTCTGTGTATTCTCCATCTTTACATGACTTATTTGCTTCAAATCTACTACTTTTTAATATTTATTTTATTGCCTTTACTCCTTTAATCTATGACTGTCTGTACTTTGTCTCTTTAAAGGCTTTGTTTCATTTTTTAATAAACCATTTACTTGTTTTTATAACTCTCTATACTCTTTTTCTTCTCTCTCCCAAACCTACACACATTCTTTTAAAAACACACTGTGTCTCACTTAGAGTGTTTTTTTAATCTGAATTTGCATATCTGTAATCTTTTCTGACAAGAAGTGCTTTTTAAAAGGCTAAGCCCTTCTTATGAACTTACGCGGCACCATTGCTAGGGGAAATATGGCACTGCCTGCTTGCCCTGCCCAGTCCATCATGGCAGAGCTGTTTGCTGCCTCTGAGAACCATGCTCACAGCCACATTTTTAGTCACACAGCCAGTCTATGCTACCATTAAGCAAGTTGTAGCAGTCTGTTCACAAACCCCACTCAAATGCTCTGTAGCCAGACCTCCTAAAAGAGTTGGAGCCATTTGTGCTGGTGAATCAGGAAGCTGCCTTTTTTTAAAAGAAGCCATGCAGTTTTTACTATGGCCTGTGGCACCTTGCTCATTGCAAGCCCATCTAGAAAAAAGTTGTGCCTACCTAGAAACTGTGCTAAACTCTGTTTTTGTATCTAGAATTTCTTTCCAAGCATTCTCAGGTTTTACGTGGATTTAGCTAGCACACATTGGAGCACCAATTTCTTGAAGGGAGGCCACTTGTTTGTTTCCCAGTCACCTGGCAGCTCAGACCCAAAATAACCACACAGAAACTGTATTAATTAAATCACTGCTTGGCCAATTACTTAAGCATATTGATAGCTAACTCTTACATCTAGAATTAACCCATCTCCATTATTTTATATTTATATTGCCTACTGGCAAGGTTTCAGCATGTCTGTTTCCAGTGGTGGCTCTATGGCTTCTCCCAACTCCATCTTCCTTCTCCCAGCATTCAGTTTAGTTTTCCCCACCTAACTCTGTTCTACCCTATCAGGCCAAGCCAGTTTCTTTATTAACCAATGGTATTCATAACATACAAAGGGGAATCCCACATCAGTGGCTTGCATTACAGATATCAATTGTCTAGTTAGTGACTAACACCTAAGCTCTTAACCATTATTGCACATGTCAAGAGTACAGTGCTTCTTGTACATCTGTCTGTCTCATGCTTGCCATGAATCTGTGACACAGGGAAATCTATGATATAGATGCTCTGAAGAAGATCCACCCATCACATTCTTCTCCAGATCTGTATGTCATTTATCTTCCTATCTTACTCCTGATGGTTCTTTGGCCTGGAACCCTTCTCATTGTTCACTAGACTCTGTCCCACTTGGGGCATTTCTCTCACCATGCTCAATGTTCTACTTTACTATTGCAGCATAATCCCACTCTAGTCTATCCTAGTAAATTCAAGTGAAGGGGTTCCCTAGATGGTATCTGCTGTCAAATTAAATCAGCCCACAGTGGTCAATTTCACTAAATGTCTTTGCATATGGCAAGAAATCACGTTCATGTATAATCCCTCCCTTCATGTGTCTGCCCTTCTGATTGATTCATTGCTGTTTATCTGACAAAAGAAGAGATCATGGACAGGGTAGAGAGCTTCTGACACCTTGGCTTTAGGTATCAGGTTTTTGAACACTGATGTCTGTCCTGGTTATACTAGCTGCAGGGGCTTCATCAGACACAGGTTCTAAAGAGCAAGAGCAAGGTATTGACACATAAGTTCAGACAGCACTAAGATATCAGATATCTCTAGGACTGTAATTCTGGAAAGTCCCAAATACAATTCTTTTTTCCTTAACTAGGCTAATCATCTCTCAGTAGACAACTGTCTCACCACAGAACGTAGATAAACCTTCAAGATATATGCTCATTGAAATGTGCCAGTCACTAGAAAGGCAAATTCTGTGTGTAGAAATTATGGGAAGGACTTAAATGATTCAAACTCAGACACAGTATTAGAATGCTGGATACTTGATGGTCAGGTGGTGGTGGTAAAATAGAGCTGCTCAATAGTTGTAGTTTCAGTTTTGTAAGATAAAGTTTCTGGAGATCTGTTTATTTCATATTTTCCCTTATTATGACTGCTATGGTAATTCGGTTTATTAAATTCTGTATTTCTTCTAGCTCCTTAAACAGTTTATTAAAGAGATGATTCTATTCAAAAAAGTGGTTTTATTTATTATACTTCATGTATATGCTTCATGTATACCTGCTTAAATATTTTCATCCTTCACAAATTGCTTTTTTTCTGTTTAATGAGAGTAATGTGTATGAATGCTAGGTTTCTATTGGTTTGGTGTGTTACTGGGGATTGAATGTAAGGCTCATGCAGTGTAGATGAATTTCTCCACAGAGCTCTATCTCCAGCAGAAAGTAAATTTTGAGGATGTGAAACTTAAACAAACCTGTCAGAAGCAGTAAGAATAAAGCAGTAATACTGCTCCAGTAAGGGAATGCCCAAGATCTGACAGATTCATCACCAAATCCTGTTATACTATTACAAACAATCAAGACAAATCAAAATTTTCTTTAAATTATCTCCAAAATAGAAAATGATGGAACTCTGCCACATTCATCCTGTGAAGCCAATGCTACCCTGATGACAAAGCAGAAAAGAGTATAACAATAAAGAAAATCATAGGCCAACTTTCCTGATGAACATAGACACATACTCCAAGGCAGGGTTAAGGTTTGGAATAAATACTTGTTACTAACAGTTAATAATGTGTCAATACTGGTGTAATCAAGCTGGTTTCAAGGATGGTCAACCTATGGAAACCAATACATATAACATATCCAATAAATAAACTCAGAAATTCTAAGGTGGAGATGGTCAGTTTTAAGAACTGAAAGTTTTGCAACGGGAGGCAGATTTCAAAGAAGACAGAAGTATAGTGATTTACCATATGTGCTATCAGAGCCTTGGAGCCCAGAACATCACTCTCCTTTAAGTGACCATTGGTCATAGACCTTGGTTAACTCAGCAGTAAAATTTGAATATCCTCAGAGCTCTCCACAGGGCTTTGTAGGATTAGATATTTCTTTGCTGGTTCTCACAGATTTCAGAAACTATTGGAGCTTGGAGGCATTTTTCTATCCTGGCACTCCCTGCTTCTTCCAGGAAAACAAAATATAATACATGCTAGTGTGGGTCACGAGATGGAAACTTTAAATTTCTGTTCCTGGAATGGCTCAGACAACCATTTCCTTCTATTTTATTTATGTACACTTGCTCCTCAAATAGGCCAGACTTAAATATCCTTTCTTTCCATCTCTAGAAATACTGTGGTAAGTTGATCTTCTACCTCAGAGGAAATAGATGTTCTGAAGAGATACCATCTCATCTTGTGTCCTTAGAACATCTCATGTTTAATCTTGATCAGGGGAATTAGATATTCTGAACACATACCATTTCATTATGTGCCTAACGTGCTTCGTTTTTCTCAGACTCTGAAAATTATAGGTTTTCTCTGTACTTTAGAGACATTGGTTGAATACAAAAGAAAGATATTATTCAAGTAAGAGTAAGATCACTGGTCTTGAAAGAAACCAAACCCAAGCCCAAACAGAGACTTCCTTTAAACTGTTCATGGCTAAGTGCATGCATATTCTTCAGGGATCCTAGGAAACAGAAGGGCTCATTAACACCTCAATTCTTAATCATCAGATGAAAGGAAACTCCACACATTTACTAGGTTCACAAAGCGTGCCCTGACACTGTTGTTTACAATAATGAAGTCATCTGCAGAGCATGTTTGTCCATGTAGCATAGTAGAAGACAATAATCTGATCCTCAGGGTGATGAGAAATCAGGTTCTATCTTCTCCCACTCTTAACCAGTTGGTTCATCTCACATTCATCTTTGTTTGAAGAAAACAGTAGTTCACTATAGCCTTTTATCTTTCTTAGTAGTCTAGTAGCACATATATTATCAAAATATAGATGACTCAGTGAAATATGAAAATAGCATCTTGTGAGACTATGTCTCCTAGCAATGTCAGAGGTTACACACTTATTGTCTCACCAATAAGACTGCATAAACCTAAGTAGAACAAGAACAGCTACAGTAGATGTAAAAAAAGTGAGTGGGAAAAAACATGACCCCTAACCCTACATAAAAACTATAGGTACGGAAAGACTGTTGAGAGTGGGAGAAATAGTCTTCCCAGAAAAGAACACACCAATGGGTTATCCAATACTAAAAAGGTTAGTCCTACAAACATACATACTGAACAGTCAACTACTGAACCACTCCTGGGTCAAGGAAGAAATAAAAAAAGAAATTAAAATCTTCCTTGAATTCAATAAAAATGAAGGAACAACATATCCAAACCTATGGGACACTATGAAAGCAGTGCTAAGAGGAAAGTTCATAGCACTAAGTGCCCACATAAGGAAAATGGAGAAAGCTCACATCAATGACCTAACAGCATGCCTGAAAGCTCTAGAAAAAAAGAAGCAGACTCACCCAAAAGGAGAAGAAGGCAGGAAATAATCAAGTTGAGGGCTGAAATCGACAAAATAGAAACACAGAAAACCATACAAAGAATTAATGAAACAAAGAGCTGGTTCTTGAGAAAATCAACAAGATTGACAAACCCTTATCCAAACTAATCAAAAGGCAGAGAGAGAACATTCAAATTAACAAAATCAAAATGAAAAGGGGGACATAACAACAAACACTGAGGAAATTCAGAAAATCATTAGGTCCTACTATGAAAATATGTACTCCACAAAACTAGAAAATGTAAAAGAAATGGACAATTTTTTACATAGATACCACCTACCAAAATTAAGTCAAGACCAGGTGAGCAATTTAAATAAACCTATAAGCCATGAGGAATTATAAGCTGCCATCAAAAAACTCCCAACCAAAAAGATCCCAGGGCCGGATGGTTTTAGTGCTGAATTCTACCAGAACTTCCAAGAAGAGCTAATACCTATACTCCTCAAAGTGTTTCACATAATGGAAACAGAAGGCTCACTGTGAAATTCTTTTTATGAAGCTACAGTTATCCTGATACCAAAACCGCACAAAGACTCACCCAAGAAAGAGAATTACAGACCAATCTCACTCATGAACATCAAAGCAAAAATTCTCAATAAAATACTGGCAAATTGAATCCAAGAACACATTAAAAAAATCATCCATCATGACCAAGTAGGCTTCATCCCAAAGATGCAGGGCTGGTTCAACATATGAAAATCAATCAATGTAATCCACCATATAAATAAACTAAAAGAAAAAACATATGATCATTTCATTGGATGCAGAAAAAGCATTTGACAAAATTCAACATCCCTTTATGATAAAGGTCTTCAAGAGATTAGCTATACAATGATTATATCTAAATATAATAAAAGCAATATACAGCAAGCCTACAGCTAACATCAAATTAAATGGACAGAAACTCAAAGTGATTCTACTAAAATCAGGAATGAGACAAGGCTGTCCACTCTCTCCATATCTCTTCAACATAGTTCTTAAAGTTTTAGCAATAGCAATAAGACAACATAAGGAGATCAAGGGGACTCAAATTGGAAAGGAAGAAGTTAAACTTTCCTTATTTGCAGATGATATGATAGTGTATATAAGTGACTCCAAAAACTCTACGAGAGAACTCCTACAGCTGATAAATACCTTCAGTGAAGTAGCAGGATACAAGATCACTCAAAAAAAAATCAGTAGCCCTCCTATACACAAAGGATAGAAGCTGAGAGAAAAATCAGAGAAACATCACCTTTCACGATAGCCACAAATAACATAAAATGTGTTGGGGTAACACAAACAAAGGACATGAAAGACCTATTTGACAAGAACTTTATGTCTTTGAAGAAAGAAATTGAAGAAGATACCAGAAAATGGAAAGATCTCCCATGCTCTTGGATAGGAAGGATCAACATAGTAAAAATGGCAATCTTACCAAAGGCAAGCTCTAGATTCAATGCAATTCCCAATAAAATCTCAACACAATTCTTCACAGACCTTGAAAGAACGATATTCAACTTCATATGGAAAAACAAGAAACCCAGGGTAGCCAAAACAATCCTATACAATATAGGAACTGCCGGAGGAATTACCATCCCTGACTTCAAGCTCTATTACAAAACTACAGTAATGAAAACAGCTTGGTATTGGCATAAAAACAGAAACATTGACCAATGGAATCGAATTGAAGACCTGGATATTAATTCCACACCTATGAACACCTGATTTTTGACAAAAAAGCAAAAAAGAAACAATGGAAAAAATAAATTATCTTCAACAAATGGTGCTGGTATAACTGGATGTCATCCTAAAGAAGAATGAAAATAGATCCATATCTGTACCATGCACAAAACTCAAGTCCAAATAGATTAAAGACCTCAATATAAATCTGACCACCCTGAACCTGATAGAAGAGAAAGTGGGAAGTAACCTTCAGTGCATGGGCACAGGAGACCACTTCCTAAATTTAGCCCCAGTAGCACAGACAATAAGAGCATCAATAAATAAATGGGACCTCCTGAAACTAAGAAGCTTCTATAAAGCAAAGGACACAGTCAATAAGACAAAAAGACAGCCTACTGAATGGGAAAAAAAAATCTTCACCAACCCCACATCAGACAAAGGACTGATCTCCAAAATATATAAAGAACTCAAGAAACTATACATTAAAATTCTAAATAACCCAATTAAAAAGTGGTGTACTGTACTCATCAGAAGAATTTCAAATGGCCAAAAGATACTTAAGGACATGTTCTTCGTCCTTAGCTATCAGGGAAATGCAAATCAAAACAACTTTGAGATATCATCTTACACCTGTTAGAATGGCTAAGATAAAAAAAAAAACACCAATGATAGCCTATGCTGGAGAGGTTGTGGAGCAAGGGGAACACTCATCCATTGCTGGGGGGAATGCAAACTTGTGCAACCACTTTGGAAATCAGTGTGGTGGTAACCTATCTCAGAAAACCTACCTCAGGATCCAGCAATTCCACTCTTGGGAATATATCCAAAAGATGCTCAATCATACTACAAGAGCATTTGTTCAACTATGTTCAGAGAAGCATTATTTGTAATAGCCAGGAACCTGGAAACAACCTAGATGCCCCTCAACTGAAGAATGAATAAAGAAAGTGTGGCACATCTACACATTAGAGTACTACTCAGCAGTAAAAAATAATGACATCTTGAATTTTGCATGCAAATGGACAGAATTAGAAAACATCATCCTGAGTGAGGTAACCCAGACGCAAAAAAAGAATATGGTATGTACTCACTCATAAGTTGATACTAGTCATAAACAAAGGGCAACAAGCCTATAGTTCAGGATCCTAGAGAAACTAAGTAATAAGGTGAACGCAAGGAAAACAGACCCATCTGGAAATTGGAATCAGACAAAAATTTGGGAGCAGGGGAGCAGGAGTAGAGGGGGAGAGAAGGAGAATTGAGGAGAACTTGAGTGCTGTAAGGGAAATGGGCTTTTGTAGAATGGGGCGGGCTGTGTCCCACCGCCTGGCTAGCTTAACCCCCCGGAATATGTAGTATGAAGAGCACAGGGCCCCTTTGTTCTGTCCCGCCCGGCTGATTACACCCGAAATAATCACACAGGAATTGTATTGATTAAATTATACTGCCTGGCCCATTATATATAACCTCTTCTTGGCCAACTTTCACATCCTGATCTAACCCATTTCTACCAATCCGTGCAGCACCACCAGGTCGTGGCTCACTGGGAAAGATTCTAACCAGTGTCAGTCTCAGACAGGAGCTTCATGGCATCTGCCACACTGCCTTCTTCCCAGCATTCCATTCTGTCTACTCCGTCTACCTGATTTCTGCCCTATCAGAAGGCCAAGGCAGTTTCTTTATTCACCAATGAATGCAACACAAATACAGAAGAACCTCCTACACCACTTGAGGGAATGGGATAGTCGAGATGGAGGAAGGACAGATATGAGAGCTAGGAAAGAGATATCTTGATTGAGGGAGCCATTATGGAGTTAGCAAGAAACCTGGCTCTAGAAAAATGCCCAAGAACCCACAGGGATGAACCCAGCTGAGACCCTGAGCAATAGAGGAGAGGGTGTCTGAACTGACCTTTCCCCCGTAGTCAGACTGATGATTATCTTTAATATCACCATAGAACCTTTGTCCGATGACAGACGGGAACAGAGGCAATGACCCACATCGGAGCACTGGACTGAGCTCCCAAGATGCAGTTGAAGAGTGGAGGAAGTGAGAGTATGAGCAAGGAATTCAAGACCATGAGGGGGTCATCCACTGAGACAGTTTGCTTGAACTAATGGGAACTCACCAACTCCAACTGGAGTTGAGAATGATGAGCATGGGAACAACCAAGCCCTTCTGAAGGGGGTTGACATCTGGGGCAGACTGAGGGGCCACTGATAGTGACACTGGGATGTGTCTCTACTTGCATATACCGGCTTCATGGGATCCTATTCTCTTCGGATGTAAACCTTGCTCAACCTAGACATAGTAGGGAGGGCCTTGGACTTTCCACAGGGCGGCATACATGGCACTCCCTTAGGGTTGGAGGGGTGGGAGGGAGAGTCTGTGGAAGGAGAGGAATGGGACTAGGAGGAGGGGAGGGAGTGGAAATTTGGATTGGTATTTTTTATAATAATAAAAAAATTTATTGAAAAACAAAAAAAGAAAAATAGAAAACTGAGTCTGCGATCTTTTCAAGTAGAGCTGATATTTTCAAGACAAAACTCTTCTTATTAATAAAATGAGAAGCATAATCGTTAAAAGAGCATGAGAGACACTTGAACATATAAAACACAACTACTAAATAACCAGAACAAGATTTATAGGCATGAAAAATTAAAATTAGTCATAATATCAGTTATAGTGCATATTTTACTTAGCTTTCATTTATTAAAGGAAATTTTAGAAAAATGAACTTCCATTTTAATACGATGATTATTGAGCAATTGAAGGGCATCTCATATCTCCTAAGAAAGAAATGTACACTAACGGAAAACCTTTTCATTTTAGGTAGTGTCTCACCATTTAGTTCAAGCAGGCCTCAATCTCTCCATCATCCTGCCTCAGTGTCCTGAATGTTGAGATTACAGGAATGTGTCACTATACCTACTCCAAAGACTAAGTTTAGAATAGCAAGCTACGTATGTACTGTTTGCTTATTTTTAAAGAATGTGGTCCTACAGACCATATAAGTTTTGCAAGGTTGTGTAGTGCACATCTGCTTCTCATAAGCACATTCCCATTTTTTGTATAAATGACGCAGTACACACCATAGAGTGAAAGCTGGAAGATACACACTCATGAGACGAGGAGTGTATCATCACTGTCCCTTTCCAAAGAGCAGAAGTCATCTGACCGTCCCTTCCCAGAGAGCAGAGATCATCTGACCTCTGAATAGTATGTCTGCACCAATGTTTTGACTAAGGTATACCCTTAACAACAGTATATTCTAATGCCACAGAAAACCCCATGGAGAAATAAGAGCTAATTTACTTGTCTTTCTTCAGCAGATAAGGGAGCAACCTGCAGGCAATACTTACTGGTTTCAAAGCAGAAAAGAAAGAGACACAGCTTTGGTAGGTTTTCCATTTCTTCTGAGCAGACTCTTGCAGCAAGCCGTTAGTGCCAGACAGCTGGTGATCAGAAATCACTTCCAGAAAAGACTAGACAGCCTCTAGTCGGTATATAATGCACCCAGACAAAGACAATGGACAGCGAGTACAAAAGAGACCAGAAGCAGATTTCAAAGTAAGCCCCTCCCACATAGGCAATGTACTGAATCCCTCTTCTGTGCCTCTTTTCTAGGGACTAGACCCTAATTGGTTATTTGATACCAATTGGTCAGCCCTGAAATAATATTCACACAAATAACACCAAACAGGCTACATTTACATACTTACGTACCTCTATCTATGTGTAACAATATCAAAGAAAATGAGTCCATGATTTCAAGAGGAAGTGGGAGTGGGAATACGTGATGTGCTTGGATGGGGGAAAAAAGGGGGGAAATTATATAATTAAGCTTTAATTTTTAAGAATTAAAATTTTATTAAAAGAAAATAAATATTGCACTAGAAATGAAATAAGAAAACAAAATTATAGAATAAGCAAGAAAAGAAAGTCACAAAAGAAAGAAAGAAGAGTCATCTGCTGTATGAATCCAAGAATATAACCAAATGGAAACAGTAGAGGCTCCCCCTGCCTCAGTTCCAGTCATCTCTCCTGGTACCCGCTCCTTCCATTCCTCCCATCCCCACCTGACCCCTCCTGTTCCCATCCTCAAATGTCCCCAGTCCATCCACAAAACTAGTGTTTCCCCTTCCCAGGAAGATCTGTGTGTACCCCCACCACCACTTGAGCTCTTCTTGTTACTTAGCTTTTCAGGGTCTGTAGATTGTAGATTGGTTATCCCTTACTTTACAGCTAGTATCCACTTATGAGTGAGCACATAACATGTTTGTCTTTCTGGGTCTGGGTTGCCTCACTCAGGAGGATTTTTTCCAATTCTATCCATTTGTCTGCAAATTTCATGTCATTGTTTTGAACTTCTGAGAAATATTCCATTGTGTAAAAATGCCACATTTTCTTCATCCATTCTTCAATTGATAAACATCTAGGTTGCTTCCAGTTTCTGGTTATTATGAGTACAGCTGCAATGAGCATGGTTGAGCAAGTGTCTTTGTGGTCAGATTGAGGGTCAGAAAAGGTGTCAGCTTGAAGGCGTTTAAAGGGACCGACAGGGAAAACATGACTTCACGAAGGCAAAGGAACAAAGAAATTTCTGATGATGATACAAGTATTCTGAATTTGAATCTAAGGGTGATGGTTAGGAGCAGGCTTATGCATGTTGAGTTGTAGAAGGAGGTATGGCTAAAAATCAATACATTTTATTGGGTATAAATGATATAATTATCTATTTTCATTTTATTTTTGTTATGTTAAGGGAGTGTGTGTGCACATGGGGAGGGAGCACAGAATTGCTACTTCAGGCTTGTGGAAATCAGAAGTGAACTTCTAGAAACCAGGTCTCCTCTTCCATCCTGTGGAACTTGGGGGTTGAACTCAGACTATCAGAACCGGTCAAGTACCTTTCCTTCAATGACCCATCCCATTGACATCCTAATTATCATTTTACAAATGAAGGGCTGTGTGTGAGTGTGCTGCCTCCTAAGCCTTTCCACCTAATGTCAATTTTCTCAGAATGAACATGGGGGAATGGGAGCACCGAATCCTACTATTTCATCTCTGACCGCTGCACACGGAAAGTTGCATATAAATTGTTACGAGCAGACAAACCAATGTTAAAACGAATTTAATTGAACATAATCTAAGAAAGCATATTGAACACTGAAATCAATTGTATAGGGCATACAAAACATTGGGGAGCACCCAATGTAAAATAGAAATATCCATGTAGAATAGGAACAATATCTAATGTATATTATGTAGAAAGTAAAGTATGGGGCTGGAGATATGGTTCAGCAGGAGAAAGCATGCTCCATGGCTGTGATGCAATGAACACCTCTGAAAAGAAAAAATGATTTTCAAAATTTGTAATAAATAAACAAATAATGTTTTAATACACAAAATATTTGTCATGATTTATTTATGTTTCTAAAGTTTTGAAATGTCCACCTAAAGCATGAATAAGCTGTGTCCTGAGGATAGCCTCACTAGCAGTATTTTATCTGGACAAAATCATCTCAGGAAATGTCCTCACAGACACACCCTTTATTTTCCAGGTTGAACATAAAATCTATGGAAAATATATATGGAAGGTACTAAAGTAAAGCTACGCCGCAGAGCTTTCCAGAAGGACAATAGGGCCCATTCCCGAGTGAACAGACAGTGGAGACGGACACTGCGGTGCAGGAGCTCCCTCACCTGGGACGTCTCATCCTAGTCACTTGGCAGCACTGAGCATGTCTAAGGGATTCCACAAGCACACCTCTGGGTGCACCTGTGAGGACATTTCCTGAGGTGATTAGCATGTGAAGTCTTTGTCCTGCTCCATGGTGTAGGACATTAATGCATTTTAACATTTGACAGAATGATAAAAGATGGGAGAATTTCCTTGGGGAGTCTGGCTGGAGGAAGTAGGTAACCAGGGATGTTTCTTTGGGTGGTGTATCTATTCTTGATTCCTTCCTATTTCACTCGGCTGTGCTTCCCCCAGGCACTGCTCCACTGCATCCTCCACCATGATGGAGGAAAGCTCTGAAATCAAGAGATAAATGAATCCTCCCTCCTTTCATGGTTTTCCTCAGGTCACAGCAGTGAGAAACTACCTAGCACGTGCCTACATTCTCTGAAGGAGAATGGAGTGGGATGCTGGAGCTCTTGTTTGCAGGCCAGCCTGGCAGAAAAGGCATCCCTGAAGTGAAGGGTCATTAAAGGTAGGTGCCAGGTCTGCTATAGTCACAGGGAAACCGGCCCTAATCACAGCATTTGTCACTTAGGACACATATGTTGTGAATAGGTGACAATCAAGAGAGGAGGAGGGAGAGTGTGCTCTATGTCAGCCAATGCTGAAAGGCTGGAGGGAGAAAAGGAAGGAAACCAACATCCTAGAAATGGAGAGACAGGTGTCAAAATATCAGCACTTGATGCTAACTAAGTAAAGTCAGGGTTTGGCAGTGCTGAACATTGATGGTCCAGTTCTGTGTGGCTACAAAGTACAGAGAAGGGATAAGGGCTTACCTAAGGAGAAGAGCCCAAGAAAGGGTCGGGCCTCATAGCTTGTTACAGAAAGAATGGAAATCACAACATGCATATTGCACCTTCACAACACCCTTGGTGAGGGTACCGTTGAAACAGGAATTAGAACATCTTTGGGCCCCAAAACTGAAAGCTTTGCCTGCAGAGGAAGAAAGGCAAGAAGCAAAACATGAATATTTTTGGAAATAATCAGTGACTTGGTTAATGAGAGGTACAGGATCCTAGGTAGATGGTCAATCATTCTTGGGGCAATTTTACACACAAGAGAGTACTCTATTCACAAAAATGCCAAGTGGAATTTTAGTGTGCAAATCCTTTGGTCTCTGATTATATTCATCTTAAAAGTCAGTCCTGAGCAACACTGAGAAAACCTGTTTTTATCTTAATCAGTTTAATTGTCAGACCTACCACTATTGGCAACCAATACCCAAAGCAGAGGAGCCCTTCTCTGCTTTTATGCAGAAGCACGTTCTCCCACACTCTCCATCTTTGCCTATGAAGCTGAGGAAGGCCAGGTCCCTGAAGGGCAAACATGATCACGGAGACGTCCAAGACCTCGCATACCTTTAGAGACAGTCATTAGGAGACACTTCTCGCCACTATGTGCCTCACAGTAGTGCTCGGGTGTCTCACAAGTCTTGGAAGAGAGTAAACGTTTACACTTGACACATTGCAGAGCTGAAAGGAAAAACCAAGTGTAAGAGGTTTATTCAGGTTCAGTTTTGAGCATTGCACTGTGGCCTGGAAGAAGAAACAATGACCAAGGGAAGACTGGATTGTCTGTTATTCTGACTACTGCAGGACTCTGGAAAGGGATGGCTTCAGAACAGCAAAAAGTCTTTCCACTCTAAACCCTGGAACTAGCCAGATTAGAAGGATATCAAAGATCTGATGTGGGCTGCCTGAGCCAACCACACAGGGTTGGAGAGAGCCTCACATTTTCTCATTGTTATTATCCCATAAAGAATTTTGCTTTCTGAACTTTCAACCTACATTTAAGTACTTGAACAAGTAAACTAAAGAAATTGATAATGTTGCAGTAGGAAGGAGGTGAAATGAGGAAGAAAAAGACAAGTAACTTGAGGAAGAACCAGGATTGTGGTCTCATCAGAGGCAAGGGGACAAGGAGAATGTACAGGTATGGGAATGAAAGATTCAGGGATCACATCTAAACACAGTCAGGCCCTATCTCCTGCTGCTCTTTTCCCCAAACCACAACACACTGTGATCATTAGATGTATGCCTACCATCCCCGAGCCACACCATCTGCCAGGATCTCACTTTGCAGGAAGCCCACCAGCAAGGAAAGCCCTGGCAGAAGCAGCAAGAGGTTATTTCCATTGTAGTGTGATCCTAGAAGAAGAGACTAGCCAAGAGTGGCATGCCATTTTCTGATTGGATGTAAGGCCCCCTCAACAAGACAGAATTTATGCCCAGTACTATTATCCAAGCAAATATCCCGTGACTGGCTGGATAATAGGCCCTAGGGGAAACCTAATATTATCATTCTACTAAATAAACATATTAATATACTGCCCCCAAGTTATTATATTTCTACCAGTAAATTAGGACATCTCCCAACCCTTATCAGAGAAGCTTCCTTTTTCAATGAATGGTAGTTAGTACAGAGACCCAAAACTCATCAACATGCAGAGAATAAGGGATTGTGGGGTGCTCAACTCTAAGTGATACATCTGTATCATACCTGTTTTTCTACAAGACTCAGGGGTCAGTAGAAAAGAAGTGCCAGAAAGCTTGCAAGCCATTGGATAGTGGATGCCTGCATCAAAACAGAATTTTGCAGACATGACAATGCTTTGCACACATGAACTCACAGAGGCTGTATCTGCATGCACAAGACAGGCACAAGACATCCAAATTCCTGGCATGGATGATAGAGGGGGTCATGAAGCTCCACTTCTAGAAGAGAAGCTTCTGGAAATTGGTGGAAGTGGAGAGACAGTTTCTTAATTCAGGCATTGGATCCCTGAAAAGCTCCCCGTGCTCCATTATGGTATTACACCTCTGCATGAATAATCAGCATCATGTGGACTAAGTGGACTTAAATATGCAACACACATAATTGGGAGGAAAAATTTGTGGGAATAGATGTGAAAGAAAATGAAGGAGAGGGAAGGAAATGAGTTTGATAAAAATGTATACGCAGGCATGAAATTCTCAGTAAGAAAGAAAGAAAGAAAGAAAGAAAGAAAGAAAGAAAGAAAGAAAGAAAGAAAGAAAGAAAGAAAAAATGAAGCTCACAAACTTATTAGTATTCATTTCAATGATATGCTTTGAAAAAAATCAATACTAAAAAGTTCCAGTTTTGGAATTTGTCTTCAAAACTCTTCAGATATTGACAGCCTTCCTCCACTACCCCATCCACTGTCAACCACCAGCTTCAGGAGGCAATCCCTGGAAACCGTCCAGCCCTGCCAGCCCAGAGTCCAGGTAGGTGATCATCACTCTCCCTCTGTCCTCCAATTCCAATGCCACAGCCATACCCCAGCTTGTAGTAGAACACCTGCTATGGACTCTATTCTCTCTGTTCCCATTCCCAGGGGTGTATGTAGGCAGATCCTGGTAGCAAGCCAATTTCCTCCCTTTTGTGGATGCTCTCAGTGACCCCCCTCCTTCTAGCCCATCCTTAGTCATTAGTGTCGGTTCCCAGTACCTAGAAATACGTTCATCCCTGGATCCCCAGTGGCCACAGCTGACAGGATCTCATAAGCATTTTTGAATCAGGCAATACACAGCCACCACAATATCATAGGAACCACAGAGGGCAACAGAAACCATAGAATGGAACATCCACCCAACAAATACAAGATCAGATATCAGCACCCAGTATTACAACCATTCCAAATACATATGACCAGACTCAAGCACAAAACACAATCTATAACAGACAGGACAATGTCTCCATTAGAGACCAACAACCCGACTACAGTAGGCCCTGAGAAATGTAATATACCTGAAGCACAAGAGAAGGAATTCAAAAATAACTATTATAAATAGTCCCCAAGGAACTATAAGGGAATATTTAAAAAAAAAAACTCTTCCTGAAGTCTGTGAAACAATAGACAGTGGAATAAAATGAAAACAGTTTAAGACACAAAGAATCAATAAAGAAAACCCAATCTGAGGGAAAAATGGAAATGAAAAATATAGGAACTCAAACATAAACCTCAGAGTCAAGCTTCACCAACAGAATACAAGAGGACTTGTATTCTTCTCTTGTATGAAAGTCAGAATCTCAGACATTGAAGAAAAATAGAAGAAATGGATACCTTGGTCAAAGGAAATATTAAATCTAAAAACCTATATGAACACAAAACATCCAGAATATCTGGGACACCCTGAAATAACCAAAATTACAGAGAAAGAGCAAGGAGAAGAAACCCAGGTTAAAGGTACAGAAAATATTTTATTTTTCTTAATATCTTGACCTTTTAGTTATGTAAAATACAATACAGAAATATTTTATTTTATCTTTATTTTTATTGAAAATAGATTTTTTTTCATATGATATATCCTGATAAGATTTCTCCTTCTTTTTCTCCTCCGAGTTCCTGCCAACTCCCATCCTACCCAGATCCACTTCTTTTCTGTCTCTCATTAGAAAACAAACAGGCTTCCAAGGGATAATAATAAAATATAATATGATAATCTAAAATCCAGCAAAATTCAACAAAACAAATAAATAACAGGAAAAGAACCAGGTGAAGACACAAGAAACTTGTACACTTTCTGTCTCCTCTTCCTCTTCCTCTTGTTCCTAAGACCAGACGGTAGGGATTTGATGGAGACAGCTCGCTTAGGTTGAGTGTTTCAAGGACATTATCTTTTGGCTTGAAGAAGCTTTTCCATTTCATGAAGACCTTTTTATAAACTGTGGATCTTAGTGCCTGTGCTACCAGGGTTCTGTTCATAAAGTCTTCTCCTGAGCCAATGAGTTCAAGGCTATATTCCTCACTTTCTCTTCTGTCAGGTTTAGTGTATCTGGCCTAATGTTATGGTCTTTAATTCATTTAGAGTTCAGTTTTCTGTAAAATGATAAAGTATAGATTGATTTGCATTCTTCTACATGCAGCCGTCCAGTTTGACCAGCACCATTTGTTGAAGATGTTGTCTTTTTTTTTTTTTCAGTGTATATTCCTGGATTATTTATCAAAAAGCAGATATCTGTAAGTGTGTTTGGTGTTACATGTGAGTCTTCAGTTTAATTCTATTGATAGATGTGTTTGTATTTGTGCCAATGGCATGCTGTTTTTATGACTATAGCTCTATATAATAACTTAAAATCAGAGCTGGTGATACCTCCAGCACTTCTTTTATTATTCAGGATTGTTTTAGCTATCCTGTTTTTCTTTTTGTGCTTCCATCTGATACTGAAAATGATCCTTTCAAGATGTGTGAATAATTGTGATGGGGATTACACTGAATTTGTGAATTGCTTTTGGAAGGAGCCGTTTGTAGTATACTAATCCTACAGATCCTTGTGCATGAGAGAGCTTTGCACCTTATCGTATCTTCTTTAATTTCTTTCTTCAGTGTCTTAAAAGTTTTTTATCACACAAGCCATCCATTTTCTTGATTAATGTTACCCCAAGATGTTTTCTATTATGCGAGGCCATTGTGAAAGGTGTAGTTGTTCTTTCCTTGATTTCTTTTGCAGTCAGTTCGTCATTTGTATATAGGAGGGCTACTGACTTTTTTTTTAGATACCTTTGTATTTAGTCACTTTGCTGAAAGTATTTGTCACCTATAGGAGCTTCCTGGGTGTACTTAAAGATCCCTAAAGGTCACTTGTGTCTAATAACATATCATCTGCAAGTCAAGATACTTTGACGTCTTCCCTTTCTATTTCTATCCTTCAGGTGTCTTACTGCTCTATTTAAGATTTCAAGTACTCTCCAAAGCTACACGGAGAAGCCCTGTTTCAAAAAAAAAAAAGCCAAAGATTTCAAACTATATTGAATAGGTATGAAGAGAGTAGACAACCTTGTCTTGTTCCTGATTTTAGTGGAATTGCTTTGAGTTTATCTCCATTTAAGTTGACATTGGTTATGTTCTTGCTGCAACTGCTTTTATTACATGCAAGAGTGTCCCTTGAATCCTTAATCTCTCCAGAACTTTTATCATGAAGGGATATTGGAAGTTGTTAAAGGCCTTTTCTACATCTAACGTGTTTTTGCTTTCAGTTTGTTTATATAGAAGATTAATTTGTTGATTTATTTTTGTTGAACCATCTCTGCCTCTCTGGACTGAAGCCTACTTGGTCATGGTGGATGATCGTTTTGATTTTTTTTTCTTTGATTTGGTTTGAAAGAGTTCTGTTAAGAATTTTTACATAAGTGTTTTTATGTATCCATAGTGAAATTGGTCTGTAATTCTCTTTCTTTGTTGCATTTTTAAATGGTTTGTGTATCCGTATAACTGTGGCCTCATACAATGACTTGGGCAATGTTCCTTCTGTTCCTATTTTGTGAAATCATTTGAGAGGTATACTGGATCCAGCTGTAAGGCATTTTCTCATTTAGTGATCAGTGAGGGTGGGCCCAGCCATCCCTGGGCTGTTATTGGTCCTGTTGGTGGTGGTAGTTCTTTAAGAAAGTAGACTGAGCAAGTCATGGGAAGCAAACCAGTAAACAGCACCCCTCCATGCCTCTGCATCAACTCCTGCCTCTAGGATTCTTCCCTGTATGAGTTCCTGTCCTGACTTCCTTCTGTGATGAACAGCGATGTTAAAGTATAAGCAAAATAAATCCTTTCCTCCCCAACTTGCTTTTTGGTCATGATGTTTCTTTGCAGAACTAGAAACCCTAATGAAGATAAGGAGTATTGACATTAACTCCTTGTTAATTGATAGAATTCTATACTAAAACTATTTGGTTGGTAGACTTCCAATGACTGCTTCTATTTCACTAAGAGGTATAGATGTGTTTAAATTGCTTATCTGATATTAGCTTAATATTGGTAGATTTTATGTATCAAGAAAATTATATATTTCATTTAGTTTTCCAGTTTAGTAGAGCACATATTTTTAATTTGTATCCGTAAAGAGCTCTGAAATTCTTTGGTGACTACTGTTATGTTTTCCTGTTCATTTCTAAATTTGTTAATTTGAATATTCACTGTCCACTTGTATGTGGTTGTATCTATAAGATAATTTCATATAATCAGAATGGTTGTATTAAAAGGTATATTTGCTACTTTGATATATTTTGCTAAAATTTGATCTACAAGAAATGAATGTACATATATAATTTATATATATATTATCATCACTTAAATAATTCCTATCTCACTACAACTGGGACACTGGAGTCTGCACACAACTCCCCAGGCTCATGTCTTCCATGTTATAAAGTTTCTGAATGTTAACAGTCTGATGGGTTTTTTTAATTTATAATTCTCTTACTTTATAAGGAGAAAGATTGAGCACATTTTTGTATATTTAATAGCTATTTGTATTTACTTTATGGCTGAAATTATGTTTTTAACTTATTTCTCTGTCAGATTATTACTGTTTTTTATACACACTTATTGTACATTAAGGGGCACTAGAAGTTGGTCCAGGATATAAGTTGGCTTTTTCCCTAATGAGTTATGTTTTTACTTTTACTTTTATTTATTTATTTAAATACATTATTATTACTATTATTATTTGAGATTATAATATGATTATATCACTTCTTCCTTCCCATTATTCCCTTCAAGCCTTCCCATATGGCTCTCCTTGCTCTCTTTCAAACTTATGTGGTCTTTTCTTTTAAGAACTCTAGGTCTTGAGTTATACTTAGAAAGGTCTTTCCCAAATTTATAAAAGGATAATCCTGCATTTTCTGAAATACTTTTATGGTTTATCATTTCTTAGTATTAATAGTTGACAAAATACAAATGCCATTGTACTTCAAATACATTTAATAACTAGAAATAAGAAGAATTAGCACTTAATTTTCATTTAGTCATGAGGAAAAGCTATGTGTCAAGAATGACTTTTTTCTTTTAAGATCTTGAGTTTTTATTCAAATCATTTGAAATTATTTTCTTTAATAGAATAATATTTACATGATGATGATAAATTGACATTGATGTTCTTTTTATTATCATCAGAATCATCATTATTGATGCTAGTTATTGACTATGACAAGCATTGAGTAGTGTTCTAAATTATGTCTTGAATATTATAGTCTCAATACAATCCAAATATGTAGCTATAATTATAGTGTCCCTCTTGTTCCTGAGAAAAGAGTTTAGAGATATTTAAAACTGAACAACATGTAATACTTAAGAGACATAATTAAAAGTCAAAATAATTATTTCTAGGGATATCATAAATAATCATTTATATTCCATGAGGTTATGGATTTTAGATATATGAAACAATCTAAAGCTCAGAACCTCAGTCTTCAGATTTGAGCTGCCAGGCCTGAGTGTGACTGGACAGCAGTGGTTCAGAGGACAGCAGCCCTAAGACCTCCCTCCTCTCCCCATGGTAGAAACTCACCCTCCGTGGAGCAGAGAAAAGACAAGGTCACAATTAGCACTGTGCTGATTTTTGTTGCTGGATTCATGTTGATGATAGATGGTGGCTTGGTATGCTCTAAAGGATGGCTACTCGGTCCCTTTATAAAGCTGGAGAACAGGAAGAAATATACAAGACGGCACAGGAGGAAATGCCCTTTCCTTTTTCAAAAAGCCAGATGTGCGATAACGTGGGAAGCACAGGGTGCCCAGCTGTCTAGCTACAGCTCAGTCAGATAATTTCTCTTCCCTTATCTCGTCTCCTGTGTGTGCAAGTGTGTGAGATGCAGTTTTCTGCTCCTCCAGAAACTCCTCTCTATACACTAAGTGGGAAATATCTGCTCATCCTAGGATTCAGAAATGGGAAATGGTGACTTTGAATTCAAAAACTTCCAGAGAAGGAACATGGAACATGAAGATTTCCTGCACAGCTTATTCCAGTGTTAGAACATTCTACAGTTTGTGTCACAGGAAAGGGGGAGTTTAGAGCCTAAGAGTCTGCACACAAGCTCCTATCTCCTAATACCTCCATCTTTCCTCCTTAGGGAGTTCTAGTGTTCATCACTCTGGGAGTCTGGGATCTCAGGTTCCCAGCAGATCTTACAGTTGGGGAGTTCAGGGGTGAAGGAAGAAATGAGGGTGCTTCTTTAAAGGCATTTCCAGTGAGCTCCTTCTTGGGGTCTGAGCACGGTTTCTGAGTATTTACCATCCTGGCTATTAGAATCTGGAATTAGAGCTAAGACCATGCCTCCACCACACTCAGGCCTGTCTCAATGCCCCTGCTGTGTACTCTAGGGAAATGAAAGGTCATGGTCCCAACCTTACTCTGAGCCATTCAGCTCCACTCTAGAACAAACTTCTAAATGGAAATTTCTTGCTTGTCCTTGTGGCCTCCCAACTTCCCAGGGAGATTTCCTTCTTTCATGAATGCTGCTATCTCTGTTGGGGGATATTGTCTCCACCCCCATTCTAGTTGTTCCAGGTCTCATTACCTTTCCTTTCCAGGTGACCTTGACTTTGTGTAGCTCCATTGTCTGGGCTTCATTTCAAACCAATAACAATGAAGGTCTTTTCTGTTTCCTTATTGGCCTTGTCCTCTGTGGGATTAGCTGTGTGGCATGTTCTAAGACCTTAACAGATGGGCTCTCTCCATTTCCTTCTGCTCCTTTCAAATACTGAATCCCAAACACAACTCTGGGAAGTATGTGTAATAATTATCATTTCTTCTAATGAAATAATAAGCTCAGAATGGTTCAGTAATGGATCCAAGGTCACACAGCAACTAGCCAGTTGCAGATGATGTGAACCCATGATTGTCTGCAACAAGTTTATTTTTGAGCCAAAATACTGTCCTATTTAAGATTACAATTTTTTCTGAGAAGTGAATTTTGATGTA
Organism: Ondatra zibethicus; assembly: GCA_004026605.1. NCBI lineage: Eukaryota > Metazoa > Chordata > Mammalia > Rodentia > Cricetidae > Ondatra > Ondatra zibethicus. The sequence goes on from PVIU01011010.1 coordinate 49,663, forward strand.
TTTCTTGAGAAACAGTTTAACATTTAATTAAATTCCTGAAACTGCACCAAATTAAACGAGAAATTTAATTCTATATTCTTAACTTCAAAATCCGCTTTCATTAGGATATCACATTCCTCATTCAATACTCAAATCTCTCTTTCTCCCTCTCTATATACTGGTAATCAAACCCAGAGCTTTGCGTATCCTCGGCAAATGCTCTGCGTTTGAATCATGTCTCCAGTTTTCTTCTCTTTTATAAGGTCATTTGTTTTATATTTCGGGGTCCAATCCCATAAAACATGATAACTTTTCTTCCCATATCTTTAACTTAATCAGATATTCCAACTCCTTTGGGGCATATCTGGGCATTCCCAGACAGTAACAGTTGGGATGTAAAAATCTTCAGAGGTTAGTATGTCCTAGTTAGTGCTGCCAATGAGACACAGCCTAGATCATCTGAGTATCAACTGGATAATTGTCTTCATCAGGTTAATCTGTAAGCATGGCCATGGGAGATTGTCTTGATTATTAATGGATGCAGGAGGGTCCAGATCACTGTGAGTAGCACCATCCTTCTGAAGTCATCCTGGGCTGGATAAGTAAACTAGCTCAGCACAAGCCTCTGAGAAAGCCGGAAGGAAAGCCAGCGAGTGAGACAGAAAGCAGTATTCTTCTCCAGGTGCCTGCTTTAACTTCCTGTCTTGACCTTTCCTCAATAATTGGTCATGACCTAGAAGTGTAAGCCACACAAACCCTTTCTTCCCTATGTTGAATTTAGTCACAGTGTTTTATCACAGCATCACAGGAAAACTAAAACACAGTCCACTACATACTCCCAGAGTCAGGACCATGGCACCATCTCCACGAGCTTCTGTTTGCCCAAATGCTACTCTCCGATAAGATGTGTCTCTCTCTGCCTGGCCCTCTTGCATGCTCATATCTTATGTCTCTCTTCATAGAAGAAATAGCAAACACCTGTTTCTTTAAAGCCAGTACAATTATGTAAAACCCCTATCCTTGAATATTTGTTTTTCCTCAGGTGCCTTCATTGACTGCCTTTTCCAACCTTACTAGCTTTGAAAGTCCCTTTTTACCTCTATTTAAAAAAAAAAGATATTGCTAGGGACTGGTAGCACATGACTTTAATCTTAGCACTTGGGAGGCAGAGACAGGCTGATCTCTATAAATTAGAAGTCAGCTCGGTCTGCAGAATGAGTTACAGGACAGTCAGAGTTACACAGAAAAACCCTCTTCCCCAAAAAATAAATAAATAACCCCTCCAACAATTATTGTATTTTAATTAAAATAAAATATTATTCTCTTCTCTTTCTTCCATCCAGACTCTCCCTCTGTGTTCCTTCCAAAATCCCCTCTTAAATTCATTACCTCATTTTCTTTGACTATATATATATATATATATATACACATATATATAGTCACATATATGCAAGTATATTCACAATCCGCCACTCTATTTGTCATGGCCTGCAGCTCATTTGGAATTTCAGCAAGTAATGCTATATCGTCAGCAAAACACAGATTATTGATTTGCACACCACCTATCTGCACACCTATTTCCTCATCCTCCAACAGTTATGTTGCTATTATTAATTCTGGGAATATATTAGTGAGTAGTGATGAGAGTACGCATCCCTGCAACACTCCTATGATTGTCTTAAACTGATCATTTGGTTCTCCAGACTTTGACTGATGCAAAAGTATCTTTTTATAGGCATTTTCTAGTATCCTTATGATTTTCTCTGGGTACCTGTAGAACCTCATTGTTTCCCAAAGTCCTTTATTCTAAATGCTATCGAACACCTTCCTGAAGTCGATGTAACAGACATATAAGTCTTTTCCAAATTCTTTGTATTTTTCTACCAGTTACCTCAAAGTGAAGATCTGGATCAATTGTGCTCCTGTTAGCTCTGAATCTGCACTGGGCCTCTGCTAGGATTTCCTCTGCTCTGCCCTTGATCCTTTACAGGATAATGGAGGAGAAGATCTTAATGGCCCTGTAATTTGAGCAGTCCAGCTTTTCCTTCTTCTTGTGTATAGGAATTATGACTGAGTGCTTCCGTTCCGTGGGAATCGCTTCCTGTTCCCATATCTCTCTGAAGAGTCTGAGAAGTGCCTTGGCCCCTGAGCCTATTGTAGCCACCTCTAGATCCTCCACTGTAATGTCATCCACCCCTGGGGCCTCTCTGCATTTCGCTTTCTTGATAGCTTCCTCTATCTCACTCCTGTCAGTATTTAATATTTCCTCATCGTCTCTGGTATTCAAGTGACTGCCAAAATGTTTCTCGTTGTAGTCTATGTTGACAGCGTTAGGGTCATTGTATAGGGTGTCAAAATATTGTCTCCATCTTTGCTTTACTTCCCCTGATTCTGTTAATACATGACCTTGCCCATCTTTAATCATCCAAATCTGAGGAGTATATCTGGCAACTATCCATCTGATAGCTTCGTAGACAAGATGTATTTTATTATGGAATCTAACCCCTTTGACCTCTTTGCACATACCTTGTATATACAGCTCTCTATCCTTCTTTGTTCTTCTGACCTCCCTGCCCAGATAATTGTGGTGTTTTGCTGCCTGTGGACTGCCTCTTTGTTTGCTCTTTAGCTTCCTTCTTTCTTTCGCCAGTTTGATCATCTCTGCAGTAAACCATTCTATGCATGTTGTCCTTTTTGCATAACCAAGCATCTCCTTTGAAGGCTCCTGTACAGCTCCTTTGATTTTCTCCTGTTCACTTTCTATATTTGTAAAAGGTTGTTTAATGATTTCCCTCATCTTTTTTTCAAGGGTTGTCTTATACTCTCTCTGTACAGCTGGGTTCATCAGTTGTTTACAATCGGTCTTCCAGTTCATCTTGCCTGGTATGCCTCTCCTAGTTTCAGCTGAATGTTAGCCATAACAAGTTGGTGATCTGACCCTAAATCAGCACTAGGAAATGATTTAGATGATAATAAGCATCAAGAAGACTGAGATACAACACATGGGAAGGGTGCACAAGAATTTTAACATTGTAATAAAGAATTAGCACCTCAAGCAAGCAGTCAACTTTGTCTACCTGAGAGGGAACCTCAGTTCAAAGAAAGGATCTATTTCAGACATTGAGGTGGATAAGGATAGCAAGGGCTACATTCCAGGCACTAGGAAAGGTTTGGTCAGCAAGAAACATAACAATAACAACAACAACAAAAGGCAAGCATATGAGACACTTGTCTTGAATTGCCTTCTTTATAACTCCAAAACTTGGACAACAAAGTGCTCCTCAGAACAGTGACTGAATGTGTTTGAGATGGCATGTCTCAGGAGGATTCTAGGCATCACATGAAGCTATAGACTGCACAATGACGACATTAAGAAATATCGCCATCTACAGAAGGAAGTAAACTATAAGATATGGCAACGGCACTTGAGATACTTCAGCCATGTTATGAGAATGAGTGACAGCAGATAGCCGAAGATAGCGCTGCTTGGGGGAGTGCACAGGAGAAGGTGAAGAGGAAGACCCAAAAAACACTGTATAGACAGCATAAAGGAAGACTGTGGAACCTAGAGCATGGCAATAACACAAGCATCTAGGAATGCCCAGGATAGAGACAACTGGAGAGCCACCATAAACGGACTGCCCATGCATGCTTAAGCATATCTCCATTCTTTTATACTTCTGCTAGTTCTCAGCCTGTTGACATTTTCTCTTCCTCCGGCATTGTAAGGTTTACTAATCTTCATAGCAGCTCCATCCATGTGGAAATACAACATTGCTTCCATATTTGTGCAGATTATCAATAGGAGAACAGGATACACGCAAGTCATAAAAACAAATAAATTGGGTAATAACAAAATTAAGATCTGTCTTCATCAATAAAATAGAGAGGGAAAAAGCAAGTCACAGGGTGGCACTATGGCATCCATCTACTAGTGACAACTGAACACTGATAAGCTTCAAGAAATATATGAGGACAAACACACTGCTTGAAGACTTAACTAAAAGAAATAAGAAGAGAGAAGGAAATAAATGGGATAGAAATAGAACAATGAAGTCACTGTATCCCTACTTGCTGATGACATCATTCTGTATCTAATCAACCTTAGAGATCACACCCTAAATTATTAGAGGTGATAAATACTTTCAGCAAAATGGCAGACTACAAAATTAACACATGAAACCACTATATAATGGTTTCTTTTTCCTCACTGTCCTTGTTGGCATTGTTGTTTTCTTGGTGATAACCAATTCAGCTGTGGGCCTGGAGAAATGGATCAGCAGTTATAAGCACTGGTTGATCTTCCACGGAACCAGAGCACTCATATTGCAGCTCACAACCATCTGTAACTCCAGTTTCAGGGGATCTGATTCTGGCCTTCTTGGGCACCAGGCATGCATGGTGCATAGAGATATATTCAACCATCTGTAACTCCAGTTTCAGGGTATCTGACTCTGGCCTTCTTGGGCACCAGGCATGCATGGTGCATAAAGATATATTCAAACTAAGCACGAACACACATCAAATTAAAAACGCAATTCTAGTGGATGAAATGGAGTCTTAAATAAAGTTCAAAGGAAAACAGGACATCAAAGCCTGAGGTGTACCGATCCGAAAGAGATTTGTCCAGGGTCAGATTTTATCTAAAACGAAGTTCAACCTCATTTTCCTGCTTCACTAATCTGAGTTAAAAAAACAACTGAATTTGCTGACGTAGAAAAATAGGGAAATGTCCCTGGAGTAAAATTATTCCAATGACTGCTGGAAATTTCCATCTTTGCTCTTCATGAGCTCACTGTGAGTAGCATACACCCCAAAAATTAGATTTAGTCCCGTGTGACTGTTATTATGCTGTCAAACTTGGGGGATCACAATGTGTGCCCCTAGCCAAGTCTGCCTTCCTGTCCACCATCACCCAGTAACAAGTGACAAATTCACAGTGAAGAGCAGTAAAAGGAGCTGTCCGAATGTCAGGTCAGGAGCCGAGTTCAAGTTTATCTCAGGCGTCTGCAGCCTCCTACTTGCTATTCCTTTTCCTACATATGTGTCTGACCTGAATCCTTGTGGTTGTCAGGTGGGATCTTCTGAGCTATATTGACTTAGTAGGCTACCAGAAGTATCAATCAAAAAGCTAAGAGTGTATTTCAATAGAATCTGAAGGTTACAATGCAGTCTGCCGTGCTTTGTTATGATCAAGCTATCTGAAGATTCCACCAATGTGTTTAAAAAGTGTCTTCATTTATGACACTTTGCTTTCTTACTATGAAAACTTCATAACATTGCTACCTCATTGGAACATGGTGTTTGGGAAAACCTAAAGTGTGCTTAGAGGCTGTGATCATTCTTATTTTACACCAAAATAAATAGTTATTTTATTCTTTTAAGATGAGAGCTCTTTCCTATCTCAACTACACACTATAACGACACACACACATGCATATGCGTGTACACACACACACCACCTCCTCTACCACTATCACCCCCAAATGACCCTCATCTTATCCCTAGAACACCCAGCCTTGTACTCTACGAGCAACATTTACAAGCAAAGACAACAGAAATATTTCAAAATATTGCCAAATATGGATTGAACATGCGAATGAACTCATTTGAAAACCACTCTTAGAATAAAACCCTAAATAATGCTTTATTGTAAAAAATTCTGGGCATAATATTTAACACATCTGTAACAATAGCACTTAGCATATGGAGATAGGAGGATAGACACTTAGGGTCTACCCAATTCACAATGACAGTGGTATCAAAATTTCAAAATAAACAATTAACTAATTTACATCAGTTTTACTACTATCTTAGTTAGTGTTCTATTGCTGTGAAGAGACACCATAAATAAGGCAACTTAAAACCAGAAGAATTTAAGTGGGGGCTGGCTTACAATTTCAGAAGAGGATTAGTCCATGGTCATCATGGTAGGGAGCATGGCAGCAGGTTGTGTTGAGGTCCACTAACTGGGAACCAAACACTCAAATAAATGAACCTGTGGGTGCCATTATCATTCTAACTGCCATAACTGGTGCATAAAAATGTTTACAACATAATGGACTTTATTGTCACATTATGATATGAATTCTAGGTCCCAGAAGTGCAGCAGCTCTCTATCTCTGAAAGTCCTCATAGTTGATTCTAAGATCTCCGATGCTGTTAGCAGAAGTAAATAGCCTGTCTGTATTTGTAAGGAAAAGTCCCTGGCTACCCTGACTCCAGAAGAATAGGGACTTAGCGACGTCAAATATCAAAGGGCTAAGGGCCATCCAGAAAATTCATCTAAGGAGTCTTTCATTCACACCTCTCACACATCCTCTAGATTTCTCAATTCACTATAGCACAAGGTAAAGTCCCCTGACTCCCCATTCTGAATGCTTTAAAGTAGGCTTTCTTTGTTTTCTGAGTGTTCTAAATTCCCCTGTCCCTTTGGATCTCACCACACTTTCTCTGGAGTTAATTAAGTCTTTTGAAAATTACTGAATGTCACTCTTCATTAGAAAAGCACAGATCAAAGCCACTGAACATGTGCGAGAGTGGCTGAAAAAAGAGGATAAATGCACCAGTGCCTGCCAATACCAAGTGCTGGCATGGACATTGGGATGGTTTGAATAGGAAATACCCTCCACAGTCTCAGGCTTGGAATGCTTGATCCCATATTAATGGCACCATTTGGGGAGGTTTGGAAGATAGCCTTGTTGGAGGAAGTCTGTCATTGGGGTCAAGACTTTGAGGCTTCAAAAGTCATATGCCATACCCAATTCACTCACTCCTTTTGATGCTTGTGGTACAAAATGTGAAGCTTCAGCTTCCTTCTCCAGTCATCATGCCTGCTTGTTGCCATGCTCCCCTGCCATCATGGACACTTATCCCTCTTGAACCATGAGTCAAACCCCCTTTCTTTTATAAGTTGTCTTGGTCATGGTGTTTTATCACAGAAATAGAGAAGCAATTAATACAGAAGTTTCCAGGAAGGGTGTGAGACATTGCTCTGACAGATCTGACCATGCTGGGTTTCCAGGCTTGATGTTTCCTTTGGGAATGTTGAAGACTTTGTAACTCTGTACTAGAAAAATCATCGAATACTCTGAGCAGTGTTTAATGGGCCATTCTAGTAGGAGCTTGGAAGACAGTAGCGCTGTGAAGCACAGACTTTGAAGCACAGCTTGAGAGTTTTCAGGGAGGTTTCTAGCCACAAGCTAGAGATTGTTATTGTATTAATTTTTTCAAAAATTGTTGCTGCTTTCTGCCTATGTCCAGCAGAAGACACTGTCTTTCAAGTGAAGAGGCATTCTGTATAATTAGGAAAAATATTTATGAACTATACATCCAAGAGTGAATTAGTATCTAGAACATATAAAGAACTCAAAAAGCTAACATTAAGAAAAATAGTCCAATGAATAAAAGATGACTTCAGCTAAGACTCCTAACAATAGTGGAGAGGAAGCCCAAACTGGTCTTCCCCTATAATCAGATTGGTGGATACCCCAACTATCATCATAGGGCCTTCATCCAGCAACTGATAGAATCAGATGCAGAGACCCACAACCAAGCACCAGGCTGAGCTCTGGGAATTCAATTGAAGAGAGGTAGGAGGGACTAAATGAGCAAGGGAAGTCAAGATCATGATGGAGAAATCTACAGAGACAGCTAAATCAGGCTCATGGAAAATCAGGAACTCTTGACCAACAGCTGTGGAGCCTCCATGAGATCAAATTAGGCCCTCCATATGTGGGAGACAATGCTGAAGCTTAGACTGTGAGGCACCTGGAAGTAGGACCAGGATCTATCCTTGGCACATGAGATAGCTTTTGGGAGCCCATTCCCCATGGTGGGATGCCATGCTCAGTCTTAATGCAGGGGGTAGGAGCTGAGTCCTGTCCCGACTTAATTTGCCAGACTTTATTGACTTCCCATGGTAACCCTTACCCTATGGGAGGAGTGGAAGAGGGGTGGGCTGGGGAGGAGGCAGGGGTTAGGAGGAGTGGTGGGGGAAACTGTGGATGAAATGTAAACAAAATTTAAAAAAAAAGAAAATTAAAGAAAAGAAAATTATCCCAATTGAAAAATGAGGCGTGTAACTAAATGGAAATTCTCAAAAGATGAAATACAAAAGGCTAAGAATCACTCACCTCTCCAGATCCCCTCAGCACAGGCAAGAAACATGTTTTTAATGTTTATCATCCATAACCATCAAAGAAATGCAAGATTAAATGTAATTTAATCTTATCCCAATCAGAATGACTGAGACATTCCAAATAAAGAAATGACAGCAAAAGTTGGCTTGAATGTAGAAAAAAGAGAAACATTTAATTACTGCTGGTGGGAATGCAACCTAGGATAGCCACCATGGAAATCAGAGTAAAAGTTCCTTGAAAAGCTAGAAATGGATGTACCACATTATCCAGCTGTGCCACTCTTGGCCATACACACCCTGCTATAGAGATACTTGCTCACCCAAGTTCATTGCTGTTCTAGTCACCATAGTCAAGAAAAGGTAACAGTCTAGTTGTCCATCAATTAAAGAATAGATGATGAAATCATGGCAGATACATACAATGGAATATTATTCAGCTGCTTTGTTAATTTAACATTTTTATTATTTAAAAAGTTTCAAATAAATAAAAGCATAACACATCAAAAATTAACCAAACCTATACTCTATACAACTCAGTGAACTTCTATGCAATTAGCATAAGCATTAAGAACAGGAACAGTGGGAATTCACACCGATTCTGCACTTGAAGAAAACCACCCCCAATAATCAGAATATAAGAAAATAATCAAATAAGAAAAAGAAACCAAAGTAAAATCAAAAGAAATGCATATAGACACAGAAATACACACATTTTTACAAACAGGAATCCAATAGAAACCCAAAACTAGAAGCCATAATATACACATAAAAGATCTGTAATGTCTAATATTAACAACAACAACAATAATAATAATAATAATAATAAAGCTCTGACAACATCTCCCATAATGTCATAGAGTTTACTTTCTGTTGGCCATCTTAAACTGGGCATGGGGCCGACCCTTAAGAATGGTTTGTTTCCGAGTGAGACTCCATTAAAGAAAACTCATTTTTTATTTGCAAGTGGCTCTCAATTGGAGATAGCTTCAAGGTTATGGATGGGGACATGTGTCCAACTCTCCCAGCTCTAAGACCCAATCTGGGGCAGACCTATGCATGCAAACCCTGTGCATGTTGCCTTGGTCTATGTGAGTTCATATGTGTGTAGATAGTATTGTTTTAGAAGGCCTGTTGCTTTGGTGTATTCCCTTCATTCTGGCACTTACACTCTTTCTATATCCTCTTCCACAGGGTTTTCTGAGCCCTGAGAGGAAAGATTTGATGGAGATTCCATAAAGGGATGAATGTTCCAAGGTCTTTCACTCTTTCTGTATTGTCTGGCTGTGGGTCTCTGTGTTTGTTCTCATCCGCTACAGGAGAAAGCACCTCTGATGATGGCTGAGCAATGGACAGATCTATGAATTTGGCAAAATATCATTAAAGTCGTTTATTGTGAGTTCTTTTAGCTGCATGCTTCTCAACCTGTGAGGTCACAACCCCTCTTGGAGTAGAAAGACCCTTCCACAGCACTTGTATATCAGATATTTACATTATGATTCATAACAGTATGAAAATTACAGTTATGAAGTAATAATGAAAATAAGCATTAGGAACCATGGTATAGGGTTGCAGCATTATGAAGGTTTAGCAGAGCAGTTGTATTTGGTTTTGCCCAGGTTCCTGGCCTATCAAATCTCAGCATTGGGTATGGTTCCATCTCATGGAGTGGGCCTTAAATCTAATCAAATATTGGTTGGTTACTCCCACAAGCAGTAGCATATTCTTTTTTATATTTTAGTTGATTTTATTGAACTATACATTTTTCTCTGCTACCCTCCCATCCTCTCCCCTCCCCTTCAACCCTTTCCCATGGTCCCCATGTTCCAATGTACTCAGGAGATCTTGTCTTTTTCTACTTCCCATGTAGATTAAATCCATGTGTGTCTCCCTTAGGGTCCTTTTTGTTGTCTAGGTTCTCTGAGATTACGAACTGTAGGCTGCAGTAGTGTATTCCCACTCCACTATTGCAGCAGCACATCTTGCAGGCAGACTACTCTTGTAGATCAAAAGGTTTGTAGTTGGGTTAGCATTTACCTTTCTCATTTGGTAGCATGCAAAGTACCTTCTACTAACATGCATACTAATCCATAGGGGTGAAGGCTCTAGGTAGGCACTAGCTTGATTTCTCCATGGTTAACAAGTCAGGTGGATGTTATCTTCATTAATAGGGCCTTACCATCATTTTGTAGAGAGCCACCAAAAGCCTTGGCAATAGGTTGGGATGTTTAGAGGTTCCCATTTGCTTAGTTAGGATATCTGTTGCTGTGAAGGGACCCATGACTGGGGCAACACTTAATAAGAAAAACATTTAATTGAGGTTGACTTATACTTTGAGAGGTTTAGTCCATTATCATCGTGGTGGGAAGCATGGCAGTGCACAGGCAAACATAGTGCTGGGAGAGCTGAGAGTTCTACATTTGTGTCGACAGGCAGCAGGAAGAGAGAGTGGCACTGGGCCTGGCTGGAGCATTTGAAACCTCCAAAGGCCACACCCACTTCAATGAGGCCACACCACCTAATAGCGCCACTCTATGAGTCTATGAGAGGCATTTTCATTCAAACCACCACACCATGCAACCCCTTTGTCAAAGAATTCGATTAGATGTAATACATTCCCAATAAGGGAAATTTTATTTGGTAATGAGAGATGTACAGTTGGTGTTCTGTCTCCCCATCATTTGTATTTAGCAATTTCATCTAGCTTGCCTTCATTCATATATATAATATATATATATATATATATATATATATATATTAGAAAGTTTCTGCTGAATTAGGTTTCCATGTGACCCCTGAAATGACCCTTAGTTTTAGCTGTCACTCCCAGAATTCCCTTCCTGACCAACACTTCCCTCCATGTCCTTGTTTGGTCCTCACATTCCATAACTACTTATTCTACTTCTCATTCCTAGAGACAGCCATCCCTGCTCCCTAGTCTTGAACACTTTTTAAATATGTTATTGGCCATTTGTGTTTCTTCCTTTTCTTCCTCCTCTTTCTCCTCCTTCTTTTTGCAAACTATCTATTCATTTCAGTTACCCTTTTGTTGATTGGCAGTTTTATTACCTTGGTATTTAATTTCTCTCATTTGTTGATGTTAGCTTTGATTCTTCAAACATGTGCACTCCATTTGGAATACTCACAATATCAGGAAATTAATAAAGGACATGGGAGAGGAGGACTTCAAGGGAAGAAAATTAGAATGCAGTGGTATCAAGGGTTAAAGGAGAACAATGATACAGAAGGGGTTAAATGGGGAGGAGAATGGAAGGTAGGGTAGAGGAGGGAATGTGGAAAGGGATAAATAAATAATGCTATAATTGTATTATTTTTCACTGCATTTATTGTGTATCTGTCTGTCTATTTTGCTGTGTGTATATGCCTGTGTGTCTGTGTGTCCCTGAATGTCAATGGTCAGCATGTAGAGGTCAGAGAAGAACTTGTATAAGCCCATTTTCTCCTTCTACTATGTGGGTCCCATTAACTGAACTCAAATCATCAGGCCTAGTGGCAAATAACTTTATCCATGGTCCCCTAATCGTATGCTTTTAAACTTGAGGAGAGATAATATGACACAGAGTGTGAGTACTGACCACTAAGTCTGACCACTAAGTTCAGCCTTCATAACCAACATGGTGGAAGGAGAGTACTGACTCTTGAAGGTTTACCTTGGACCTCCACATGTATGCCATGGCATGTCAACACGGAAACACACACAAAACAAATATATGTAAGTATCTTCATTGAAAGTAATCTAGACAGCTATTCAGAATTAACAAATTAAAGTTTTAAAAGTACACAAGAATGACAGAGTATCCAACATAATATAGTAAGATACATGTAGAATACAAAAGACATGTAAGGTATATGATGGAAAGACCAAGATGTAGGTTTCACGACAAGGTCAGTAGTAGAATGCTTGTTCTCATGATCCAGAGCCAGGATTCAGTCGACAGCACTGAAAATCAAGATTATAATGATGTTTAATATTTGTAAATTTACAAATATTCTTATATAAACACATGTAAATACATACAGCTTATTAATGATTTTTAAACTTTGGATTATATGCCTGAAAATGTAAACAAGTCCTGTCTATGCAGGATGGGATGGAATTACTAGACAAGTTTCCTGTCAGTGTTTTCTAAGTTTAGTATGCAATATGCTAGAAAAAATAGAAAAATAAAATGTCAACAACACCAACTACAAATTTATGTAATATACCAGGAATAAAGCTAAACCAGGCCATCTTTCCATGCATACACAAACTAGACTTGGATGCTGTGGTGCTGAGGTGACTGCAGCCCGTGTGATGGCTGACCTTAACTGTGAACTTGACTGTATCAAGGATATCTAAGAGATTCCTCAAACACTGCCCAGGATGTGTCTGTCACATTTCTAGACATGGTTATAAAATCTCTGGCATAATTAAATATTTAAACCATGAATACACTCAAATTTTGCACAGATTATTAAAGTTACAGGTTGAATTGGGGGAAAGCAAGGATCATGGGCTTGGAGGGTGTGTCCTGTCCTGGTCCCTTCCTACTATGCTCAGCTATGTTGCCTACATGCCATGAGGTGAATAGCTCTGGTCCACTGCATCCTCTCCAACATGATGAAAACCTCTAAAATCATGGCCTAAACTTGATCATCGCTCCATTATATTGTTTTACTCAGGTCACAGCAGTGAGAAATCGGATAGCATATGTCTTCCATTCAGTGAATAAGAATGGAGTGAGATCCTGGAACTAATGTCTAATAGAGTCTGATAGAGGTGCCACTAACCTGCAGGCTCACAAAGGGATGTGAGCTCTGTGATATTCGCTAATATTAAACCAATGTTGATAAAAAATAAAGGTGACATGAATAGGGGAAAGTTTTGGCAATTATCAGTTAGTGATGGAAGAAGGATGGAGGAAGAAAAGAAAGGAAGCAAGAATCTGAAAGGCAGGAGCACTTGGGAGATGGGGAGCAGAGAGCATTGCTCTATTCCCAACTGAACTATTGACACATCAACAGCTGATGCGGATCCAGGCAGGTGTCAGGACTTGGGTGGGACAGAGAATAGATGGTTCAGGGTCATGAGCCTTGAGACCACAGCGAAGGAATAAGGACTCACCTGCAGCAGAACTGGGCAAGGAAAGGCCCAGCCTCTAAAACTCATTACACAAAGATTGGTCATGGCAACAGGAAAAATCCAGTGTTAGGTTATAATGGGTTAAAGTCTTATTTAAGCAATTAGAAGAACAATCCTGCTGCCCAAACAGGATATCATAACCTGTAAAAAAAAATAACAAAGGTCAAGCCTAAATATTTGTAAAATCAGAGTCTCAGAAAATGAGGAGAATTAGGCTCCCTGGTGAAAAGTATGCCAGCCACACTGAGGTGATTATAGTTACCACCTATCATTCTGTAATCTGGCTTGCAGCCCTGCCTTCCATTCCCAAATTACCGACTGGAATTTTTCAGCTCAAATCCTCACACCCCTGAATATGTTTTCCAGAAAGCTATAAAGGTCATGCAGAGACCCCACTCAAAAAACGTTTCTCCATCTGGCATAGAAGGTAGACAACCAGTGCCCAATGGAAAGGCTCCTTCTCCTGAATTTACACAGAAGCACAGCCTTCCACAGTCTCTGCTTTGTCTCCAGGAGTATAAAGAGGGCTGAGCAGCAGACAGGGTCACCCCAACATCTCCCAGTCTGGACATACCTTTAGACACTACCAGTATGCCACATTCCTGGTCATCTTTAGCTTCACACGTGCTTTCTCCTTTCTCACACTCTCCATTAGAGTTTAACAAGTCACACTGCAAGCATTTCAGAGCTGAAAAGGCAAATCAAGAATAAAAGTTTCATTCAGAACATCCTGCCAAGTACTGGACAAGAGCTGAGCCTGTGGATATCATCAATGGAGAAGAAACAATGACAATGAAAGCGATGGATGTATGCAGAACTGACCTCTAAAGGGTATCCCATGACCTTGGACCCTAGGAAGGATTTGAAAAGAGCCAAGATTCCAGAGTTCACACGCTGTGAAAGGACTGGGCCATGAGAAAGCTGTTCAAAGCTCTGATGTAGGGAGCTTGAGTCTACCACCTATGACCAGACAAGTGTTCCCATCATTTTGTTATCTTGATCCTGTCAAGGTCTTTACTTACATCATTTTCAATATAAATTTAGGCCTATACACAGGTAAGCTGGAGGAATTGAGAATGTTTGCTTGTTAAGAACAAGGAGGTGAAGCACACCTTTAATCCCAGCACTCGGGAGGCAGAGACAGGCGGATCTCTGTGAGTTTGAGGACAGCCTATTCTACAAGAACTAGTTCCAGGACAGACTCCAAAGCTTCAGAGAAACCCTGTATGAAAAAATAAAATAAAAAAAGGAGGTGAACTGAAGAACCAAGAGAAAGGACACCAGGAGCAGAGGCATGACAAAGAGGAGGAGGGATAGGAGAAGCCCATACTGTGTACAACAGAGGGAAGGGAAGGATGGAGAGGTGAGGAAATGCAGATGAAGGCTGTGGGGTCCATGTATAAAAGGAGTCAGGTCTTACATCTTATTCCTGACCTCCCAAACCCAATGCCCTTCCACGGATGTCTACCCACCAGCACTGGCCCCTTCCATCTGCCAGCATCTCACCTTGCAGGAAGCCCACCACTAGGGAGAGGCCCAGCAGGAGCAGCAGGAAGTGCTTTCCCATGGCAGTGGGATCCCAGGTTAAGAGAGCAGCAGAGAGCAGGACCAGGCACTCAAGGTCTAGCCTCCACAGTGCATGCTTATATATGAGCTCAGGCTAGAAGGGAAGCCAATGGGATCCCAAGCCAGTGCACTGAGCAGATGGCCTGGGGGAAGCACAGAGCCTACGTGCTTCACTATGTCTGCTCACTTCCACACCTAGCCCGTGATTCAACTACTTCTGGATTCTTGTCTGCATACTTATTTCACTAACTTTCAAATGGGGATTAATGGTTGTGATATCAAAGGAATTTTGAGACTGGGTGACTGAGGAGCCTAGAGGGTGCTACACAGACTAGGCTATGACTCCCCACATAGAAAGAAACCGTTACCTTCGTAAAAGATTCTAAGAGATTCCTCAAACACTGTTCTGGGTATGTTGGTCACAAGTCTAGACATGGTTAGGATATGAAGTCTCTGACCTAATTAAAGTATTTAAACCTTGAATACATTCAAATTTTGGACAGATTATTAACGTTACAGGTTTAATTGTGGAAAGCAAGGACCATGGGCTTGGAAGGTGTATCCTGTCCTGGTCCCTTCGTACTGTGCTCAACTATGAATCAATAGTACATGCCATGATGTGAATAGCTCTGGTCTTCTACATCCTCTCCAACATGATGAAAACCTCTAAAATCATAAACTAAACTTTATTTAGATTTTAAATTCACTTTGTGAATGGGATATATGTCTAGGTATACATTTAATTGCTCAATAAATCACTACATCCCAAATTTCATATTGGGGTTCATCTTTCATGCATACTGCAGTAATCTTTCTGGGGGTCAGATAGAAAGACAAGAAAAACTTACAGGGTTAGGGAAGGAAAGCATGATAGGAAAACAGGCCTTTCATTCTGGGTCTGGTATCCCTGTCCCACTCTGATAGAGTCAGGAAACTTAAAACACCACTGATGAAGTCAAAAGTATGCAGAGACCATGTGTGATTTCCAAAAACCTCCCAACCAGGTTCATAGACAAAAGTAAACTGTGCTTACTTAGCACCATAAGGATGGGTAACTATGCTGGAAGGCCTCGCTGATCAGAGGTCACAGTCTATCATGGTCTGGTAGCTTTTTACAATCTCAAAGCCATTGGGACTCCCTCCCTACTCCCAGTGAGACTTCCTGTTCTTTACCTGCCCTTATCTGGAGAACATCTGTGGGCCCCTGGAGGACTGACCTTATCTTAAAGCTGTCTTCAAGCCCAGATTCCTGACTTATCTCTAGGGTGACCCAAGGCACCATTTCCTGCTAGAAGCCACCCCAGCTGCATACATGGTAACTGAGACTTATGGAAGAAGCTTTGCTATAGGGCCCCACTGCCACATACGAAGCCTGTGATAGGAGTGTACAACTTAATGAGAATTAGGGTTTGTCCCCAGAATCCCCAATCCTGTATGTTTCCTATACTCTGGAATAAAGCTGAGCCGCTTCACTGAAGTGATCTCCTGGAGGGCTGTCTCAGTCAAACCCACAGCCACCAGAACCCTGTTCCCTAATTCTGTTCCCTCCACCCTTTTGGATCAATAGACCAATGATCTGGAGAAAGAAGCAGAACCAAATAAGTTTGAGTTTTCTGCCTTCTCCTCGTTCCCAAGTTGGAGCTGCCACAATTGTTTATACACCCATTGTAAAGACATTCAAGACAATGTGTCAACTCCCTGACACAAAAGGGTATCTTCAAACCTAGACACCCTTTCTGCAGATACACGGTGCACATGTGTCCTCCTCAATGACACTTGGTATTTCAAGGCCACTACTTCCGGAGAAGTAGAGGAAAATCTCCCAAAAGTCAGACAATATCAAAGTATTCAAGGGCCTAAATCAAAATTTGATGTAGATGTTTTAATAGCTATTTTTGGTTGACTACATCTGGAATTAACTAAACACCAAGTTGAATTGTGTACACTTATGAGGGATATTTCTTAGTTAAGTCATTTGAAGTGGAAAGGCCTGATTTTAATCCTGATCTTTCGAGGTGGGAAAATCCACCTTTAATCTAGGACACACCTTCTGGGGCAGCCTATATAAAGGAAGTAAAAGAAGGAAGCCATTGCTCTTTGCCTAATTGCCCTCACTCTCACTCCTTCACTGGCACTAGAGTCTACTTCTTTGGGAATCCAGAATAAAGTGAAGAGCAGCTGGGACATCCAGCATCATGGACTGATAACTACTGGATTCTTAGACCTTCTGTTAGTAGACAGCCATTGTTGGACTAGCTGGATCACATTCTGTTAGCCACTCTAATAAGTCCCCATTCTGTAAGTTCTGTTCCCTTAGAGAACCCTGACTAATATAGACCTCCTGGGTGGCTCCATCCCTAGGAAGCTTTTTCAAATTAGTGTGAGCTTTGTTATCTCCCATAGTTCCATTATTCTTGTTTTTCATTCTGTTGTCTGTCTTCAGCTTGTACTTGCTGCATCTTCTGACTCTCCACACCCATGAGACACACTCTCTTCCTTTGCAAAATGCAGCTCAAGGCTTTTAGGCTTACAGCCCTGTGACA